>CAMXCT020004166.1:17171-44517 GCA_947184155.2 Cladocopium goreaui | reverse complement strand
CTCCATAGCCCTCTGTTGTTAGGGCGTTCAAGCCTGCCGTTTGCCAGCCGTAAAACCCCTAAAACCCCTAAAACCCCTGAAATGCTCCAAATCCCTCGCGGCTGCTTGCACCAAGCACTCCGGACACAAGCATTTGTTGTTAGAGCGTTGCAGTCAAATCCCTCGCGGCTGCTTCCTCCATAGCCCTCTGTTGTTAGGGCGTTCAAGCCTGCCGTTTGCCAGCCGTAAAAACCCTAAAACACTCCAAATCCCTCGCGCCTGAGCGTTGCAGCCTGCCGTTTGCCTCCATTGCCTCCATAGCCATCTGTTGTTAGGGCGTTCAAGCCTGCCGTTTGCCAGCCGTAAAACCCTTAAAACCCCTAAAACGCTCCAAATCCCTCGCGGCTGCTTGCACCAAGCACCCCGGCCACAAGCATTTGTTGTTAGAGCGTTGCAGCCTGCCGTTTGCCTCCATAGCCCTCTGTTGTTAGGGCGTTCAAGCCTGCCCTTCAAATCCCTCGCAGCTGAACTTCGATCAGGCACTCTGGCCACAGGCATTTGTTGCTTCGATCAAAGCGTTGCAGCCTGCCGTTTGCCCCCATAAGTCTCCATAGCCCTCTGTTGTTAGGGCGTTCAAGTCTGCCGTTTGCCAGCCGTAAAACCCCTAAATCCCCTAAAACGCTCCAAATCCCTCGCGGCTGCTTGCACCCAGCACTCCGGCCACAAGCATTTGTTGTTAGAGCGTTGCAGTCAAATCCCTCGCGGCTGCTTGCACCAAGCACTCCGGCCACAAGACCACCGCAGGTGTGGAACTTCGATCAGGCACTCTGGCCACAGGCATTTGTTGCTTCGATCAAAGCGTTGCAGCCTGCCGTTTGCCCCCATAAGTCTCCATAGCCCTCTGTTGTTAGGGCGTTCAAGTCTGCCGTTTGCCAGCCGTAAAACCCCTAAATCCCCTAAAACGCTCCAAATCCCTCGCGGCTGCTTGCACCCAGCACTCCGGCCACAAGCATTTTTTGTTAGAGCGTTGCAGTCAAATCCCTCGCGGCTGCTTGCACCCAGCACTCCGGCCACAAGACCACCGCAGGTGTGGAACTTCGATCAGGCACTCTGGCCACAGGCATTTGTTGCTTCGATCAAAGCGTTGCAGCCTGCCGTTTGCCCCCATAAGTCTCCATAGCCCTCTGTTGTTAGGGCGTTCAAGTCTGCCGTTTGCCAGCCGTAAAACCCCTAAATCCCCTAAAACGCTCCAAATCCCTCGCGGCTGCTTGCACCCAGCACTCCGGCCACAAGCATTTTTTGTTAGAGCGTTGCAGTCAAATCCCTCGCGGCTGCTTGCGCCCAGCACTCCGGCCACAAGACCACCGCAGGTGTGGAACTTCGATCAGGCACTCTGGCCACAGGCATTTGTTGCTTCGATCAAAGCGTTGCAGCCTGCCGTTTGCCCCCATAAGTCTCCATAGCCCTCTGTTGTTAGGGCGTTCAAGTCTGCCGTTTGCCAGCCGTAAAACCCCTAAATCCCTAAAACGCTCCAAATCCCTCGCGGCTGCTTGCACCCAGCACTCCGGCCACAAGCATTTTTTGTTAGAGCGTTGCAGTCAAGTCCCTCGCGGCTGCTTGCACCCAGCACTCCGGCCACAAGCATTTGTTGTTAGAGCACTCCGTCATTCTCCGTCCTCGTCTACTGGTGGAGCTGGATCGCCAGGAGGATCAGGAGGATCCATCAGATCGAAAGGATGGACTTCGAATCTGTGACCCTGCGGTAACTTGTTTCACTTTGCAAGGCCAAACTATCTGATGATCTACCTGCTAAACGACAATGAACGAACATGGCCCGTTTATAAATGATTCCTATAAACTATAAATACAAAACATTGTGATTTGACATAACCTATCTTTTTCCGCGGTTTCAACAACTTCTCATCTATCAATATCCCTCTTATGGTGATGCTGATGCTGATGATGCTGATGATGCTGATGAAGATGACATACCTGTATTCAATCTGCCACAACCTCTGCATGATGCATGAATTTGTCTTTGGTAAACAGTTGCCAACACGAACTGTGGAGTACTTTGATCCTTCAAGCACTCACAATCTATGTTTATATTAAAAAGTCATCAATCGCATAAAGTTTCATTGTTGCCATCACTGCAACGCAGACTTGTTCTTCTTCTTTCTCTGGTTAGGGTATAATTATTTTATTTTTTGTGCGCTTTCCTTCCTCCACCCTTGAAAGGGGGTCGGCGGCACCAGGGCGTTAGCCCATTTATAAATATACAGTGTGTATATATATATATATATGATGTGTGTGTGTGTGCGACTTGCTCTGAAGTTAAAACAAGGATTGTGCTGAGCTTGTTCTTCAGCAGCATCTAGCAGCTATAGGACCACGGCGACAAGTCATTTGCATGGATTTGCAACATGTACAGTTGACATGAGGGTATGCTTCAAAAGGAAAGTTGCCAAAGGACCGAAGCAAACTGTCACAGCGTCCAACCATACCAAAATGGGTTTTAGTTTTTAATAGTGTCAATGTTTCTGACGCATGCACAATTTTTTAGGCAAGACACCAAACTCGTGTCTGGGCGATCAACTGTGATAATAAATTCTTCGATGGACACGGAGAGCTGACTCAGAAGGTTCAACGAGTCCTGCACAGCAAGAACTCTCCTGATCCCAAGGAAGTGAAAGATTCAGCCGCAACAAACAGGTTCCAGACATCCCCATCTGTACTCAATAGTCTATCAAGGGAAGGTTCCTGCAGGAAGAAAGGCTATCGCAAGCTCCTTAGGGTTCAACAGTTTCGCCAAGACTGCAAGTATTACTATCTTCAAAAAAGATCGAGTTTCTTTGCGACAACATCGCTGGGTTGTTCTGGGCGCCTCATTCCCAGAATGTAATGTCAGTACCCCACTTCGCAAAGCTGGTTGGTTGGGAGTTTGGGCGTCCTGAAAGTTCTGGCTCGGGGCAGTGCACAAGGACTCTTCTAGTTCTGCGGCATGAAGCTGGAAAGCTCCTTGAATGGCATGCTGTCTGATGTTCTGCCAAGTTCCATTGAGGAGTGGCTGGGCTGGCAAGAAGTTCTGCCAGGCCCTGGCTGCCCTGGTCGTCGGAAATCGCAACTGCAAATCACAGACCTGCTCTGACACTGGGAGTAACAAAATGGCAGCCACCGCGGGCAAAAGAGCTGTGGATGCATTGCTATCAGGCAGCTCTGTTGCGATGTCACCAGCTGGAAGGTCGGTTTGTTGGGTGCTGGGCATGCCGGGCATGCTGCGAAGCAAGGCACCAATGAGACTTTGAAGATGGGACCGGACAGATGTGAAAATGGCACTCCCAGGCCACTCTTGCACAATGCGGCACGCTCGCGTTGCCACTTCGGTGATCACATCTTCGCCAAACGAACCCACTTCACCATGAGACATAGCCTCGCCAGCTGCCTTCAGCACCTGCCAAAGTGCATCTGGTAAGCAACGCCGGAGCACTGCAGCTAGCTGAGTTGAATGGTTCAGTAGTACCGGACTGAAATCATGATCGCTCTGTTGGAAACCCTGGAATCCTTGAAGCTGAGGGAATATGATTTGCATCACAGCCGGACTTCCTGGCATCGTCAAAGCTGGCACATCATGAAGTTGGCACAGCATTGCCATCTGATCCAAGCGGCTTCCCAGAAGCGATTCAGCCACCGGTCTCCAGTGGGCCTTCTGCAGATCAGTGGCGTCCGCGAAAAATGGACAGCTGCTGTGCAAACTTTGGTTCCACACTGCCTCAAGAACGGGCAAAATCTTCTCGTCTTGCCTCAAATGTGAAAGCAGGGCGAGCTGAAAAGGTCCCGTGCGTCTCAGAAGCTTCACATTCTTGGCCACCTCGGATCGCCAATTCGCCTGCACGACTTGGGCTGCACCAAGTGAGGTAGATGCGCAAAAGAACTATGGGATGAAACAACTTAGGGGAGCTAAACGTAGGGAATAGGAGAATGGGATGATTGTTCAATAGTTATTCTGGATCATTCCCACATTCCCTACTAAATCCTACTAAGCACCAGTAGGACAGAACAACAAATTTCAGCAAATAATTTGAAGAGACAGCTGCAATTTATGGGCCCGGCCTGGTCCAGAGACAGCTGATCAGCCAGAACAGCCTGAATGCACTTCACCAGCTCGTCTTTGTTGTGAATCTCTTGCATCAAGGTTTGAATGATAGTGAAGCTATCCTTGGATTTGCTAATTTGATCAACATGGCCCAACGAAAATTAAGAATCATACACCTCGATTGGCCATATGGTGGATCAACAAATTGGAGAAAAAATGTTACAGCAAGAAACTTTTCATACGTTGTCACCAAATCCAAGTATCTGCATTTTGCTCAAGCCCAAAGCCAGGAACGACATGTGGCAAAGCATCTGCCAAGATGAAACGAAAACGCTCCATTCCTCCTTCCTGTTCCAAGCCAAAAATGCCTTTGATGTTGCCATGCAAGAGTTCGGTTGAAGGCATTTCCCAAGGCAAAATGTGAGAAAAATGATCCACTGCAACGCCGGTCCATTCGTGCAGCTGCACTGAAGCTGCATCTCTGCTCAGTGGCTGTGGCATCAGTGGGCCAGCAAGAAGAAATGGCCGAATGCTGCGATCAGGGCCGCAACTGCCTCGGATGCCATGGACAACCAAAGCAAGAACATGCACAGCTGGTGCCTTGGTGTGTTGCAACACTCCAACCAGCTCCTGAGCATACCATTCAAGCTGGAAACGCAAATAATCCACCAGGTCCTGTGCATTCTCCTGCTTCATGCTGATGTGCACGCTTAGTGCTGAAAGAAGTCTCCCATTTGCATTCTGAAGCTGCTTGGTCACTTTCTCAGTGTGGTCCTTCATGCAGTCACGGAGAGTAGCTTGTGAGACAATGTTGTCCATCCGTATCTCAGAGAAAACCTTCAAACTGTCTTCAACTTCAGGCACCGCCCTGATGTCAAGAGTTTGATTTGGGGCGCTGAACGTCGGGACAAGCAACGGAAAAACGACATGGCTCTGCCCAACCCTTGGACTGCTGTAGATGTCCCAAAGGAGAGCGCCAAAGCAGGACTTTGAGTTGGGGCTGAGCCACACCAAAGAATCTTTGATATCATGTGGCGAAAACTCCAAAGACATCAATGGACAAAGCAAAGCTTCCTTTGACAGGCTTCCCGAGTCACTCTCAGTGCGCATGAGGGCTGACAATGTGATAGTTTCCAAAAGCGTCTTCAAACCTGGTTGTGCCGAATCCATCGGACAAGCTGCCACCACATCGGTAGCTTGTTCACCGTATCTGCCGTGAAATGCTGGACACATCCGCTTCACCTAGGACGTGGGTCGGCCCGTTCAAAACTTGCACAACACACGATAAAGAAAACATCCAAGCAGAATGATCAGAATGAACAGGGAAACTCTTTTTGCACCATTGAAATTCTGACCTCCGAAATCCATGGCCATCTAAATTCATACAGTCGCGGGAGTTGCGAGTATGTCCCATTACAGAAACCAACATATTTCGGTCGTTGTTTCGTTTTGGCCCTCGCGCCGTTGCCGGCCTGGTCTTCAAAGTCCCAAACTTCTTCTGGCTCTGGAAGCAAATCGGATTGCTCCACCTGGTATGTTCTTACTCTGGCCACGTAGTGACTAGTCTAACTAGTCACTAGTCGCTGCGCACGTGCACAAGATGTGCAAATTCCACATGAGCTCACATCATTTCATAACAAACTGCAGAAGCCATATTATATAATAATATCAAACTGGAAAGAACTATATAGTTCTGGTGGGGGTTGTGATGAGAGATGCAAGAATCAGCAAGAATCAAGGTAAATCAGCGCAATCTCTCTCAATGAGCGCAGCTCGCCTCCAGCTTGGCGAAGCGGTTCAACAAAGCCGCTTCGTACTGGGCTGCCCGCTTCCTCGTCACCACCAAGACGGTCTTGAATTGGTCCGCGACAGCGCAGCGAGGATTGCAAAAGCCCTCGCGGGCGATACGGCAATACCGTTGACTGTTCGGGCCACTTGCACGGCTGTAGTTGGAATTGAAGACATCATACAAGGCAGCATAGATGGGGTCCACGTTGTGAAGAATCAGGAGTCGTCTTTCCTGAGCCATGCTCACAATGGCCGCCTGAATCATTGACTGCGCATAAATGTCTGTGCTGACCTTGTCATGCTCCAGTGGACTGCCAACCAGGCTCTCAGGATTCCAGTTGCCGATCAAAGGAGCTCGGTGCTGAATCCACGCAATGACCGGCCCCGGTGAGTCTGTGATGACCATAATATGGCGACCATCCACATCTCCAAGCAAACTGTCCAACCGCTTGGAAGCTCGCAGGACCTCGGGGTAGATGTCTGACAACAAAGGAACCCCATCCATTCCCTCACTTCCAGTCTGCGGCTTGCTCAGACTTTCAACCATCTTGTCCAATGATTCCGAATCATCATGTCCACTGACATTGTTGAGCACCGCAAGCTGCAACGCCCAAACTGCCGGCACGAATTTCAGCTGCTTCTCGTGGCACAGTTTCACCAATCGAGTTGCTTCTTCACTGAGAGAACGAGAAACTCCGCCCATCAAGGCTCCTTGCTGCACTTCCTCTGAGCTCAAACCCATCTGCACATCTGCCGCCAACAACAAACGTGCAGCAAAAGAGCATAGACCATACCAGTCACGGAGACCATGGAAGTCTGCAGGCCTTTGATTTTTCAAAATCTCCATGAAGGCTTTGGCCATGGGTTCTAAACTGGCCATCAACTGGTTGCGGATGTGAGTCTCATGGTCCAAGTATGCCCGAATGATGGCCAATGCAGTCTCCCGCAAGTCCGCATGCGATGGTGGGGGACACGCCAACACCAGGGCGCGACTCAGTTTGGAACGGTCGAGTTCCCAGTTAGAGATGGCGATCACGGACACGGCGTCTTCCAAGCGACGCGGCTCCAAGCGCGCATGAAGCACTTTCAGCGGATTGTGTGGACTTTGCTCCGCCAAACCCACCTGGTTTTGATCTAAATTTGGGAATTCAAAATTGCAAAAGTCCTCCGAACTTGGGTGCCAACGCAGCCGGATGGGTCAAAACTTATTGATACCATCTTTGGGTGGATCCCAGTCACAAGTTGTTTAGACCTTGAAACAGAAGGGTGGTGATCCAGTTTTCAAGTTTTCATCCCCATATCAAAGCAACATGCAACGCCATTTTGTATGAAATCAGTGACATCATTATGATTATGGCATCGTTTAACCATGTTTTAAACCAGCGGCACCTCATCCAACAGCACCAACGCCAAGGGCCGGGTCTTCCGATTCTTCAGCTCCCGGAGCTTGATCTGTCGCGCACGAGCTCGGTCAAAAACCTGCAGCAAGGAACTGGACGTGGACTGACGATTTCCCTGGTGCGGCTGGACGATGAAGCTGGCCAAGTGCAACAACTGTTTGGCATGTGGATTGGTCATGGCAGTAATGAGCAGAGATACGGTCAACGACTTGGAGCATCCGGGTTTTCCAAGAACGAGAATCGGTGTGCGAGTCAATGAGCATATCAACTCAGCATAGATGTTTTCTCTCAAGGCACGGACCTTGGCCACATTGTCCGGCACATCAATGGCGTTGAGCCAATAGTTCTGCTCCTCCATCACAATCCTTCTCCAAATCTCAATCCCTTCCGGTCCATCTTTGCACTCACCCGGGAAATGCTTCTGGAAGAGTTTGCTCAGCTCACTGGACGGCTCAAAGAGACTTTGCAAAAGCTGTTGACGCAGCTTGAACTCAGAAAGTCTCAACTCATAGGCTAAATGGATAGCCAGTACCATGGAGACAAGCTCTGCCTGCGGAGACATTTGTCTTCCATCGAAATGCATGATGGAGTCTCGCTGTTCCATTTCCCAGCGGATGAAGCCCCAAATCCTCAACAAACGAGTTGGGTCTCGCAAGGACACACAGGACCCCAAGGCACGGAAAAAGTTGTGCAGCACGAGGCAAATTGAGGCCACGTGACTGCGCATCTCAACAGATACAGGTGGTGCTGTCAGTGGCTGATCATCAGGATCCAAGAGCCGAGGTGGTTGACTTGCCATTTCCTTCACATACTCCACTTCTGCCTCTGATGTGAGCTGACCAAATGATGACAGGTGTACAAAAAGACTTTCTGGAAGCGGGTGCACTCGATATGCCAAGCCTGCCAAGCGATCATCTTTGCATACTGGGCTTTCAAATCCCACGGACAAGACTGAACCTTGGCTTGCGAGGCGCCAAGGGTTGCAGGCCGCAACAAAGCGCAAGGAACTGTGAATTGCTTGGCCAGTCCGAGGATTGATGCGATCAACCAGGATCTGCTTGAAGAGTGGCTGATGTGGACAGGTGTTGATTTCATCCCAGAATTGCACCACCATCTGCTCCGCACTGCCATCTTTCAAACCTGCCTGCCGCACCCTGGCACGCTCCTCCGCGGCATCCACGGCGTCAAGGATCTGTTTCTCGGTAGTCCCAGCATGCACCTGCTGTTCGTCCAAGGTTTCAGCACCCAGCAAGCGAGTGGTCAAGCGTAGCAATACCTCAGAGATTCCAAGAAAATTCTATCATTGCCGTGCTGATAAGGCGACACACTGTCCAAGCAAATAATGAAGTCTCAAGGTCTCAAGGTTGTGATATTTATGGCCAATCAAACCAGAAACAAAATTGTGACCTTGTCACGTTCAGAGGACTCTGATATACGTGGAAACACATATTGAAAAGCAAATTGTGATACCACCGCTTGAAACACGTTGTGGTTTAACAAGAGAGAGAGAGAGAGAACACCTGAGACAACCGCAAGTCCATCTAAACCAGGCTTGCACCTTATCAACTTAAGGAGGTTTCCAGTAGCATGCTAAATCAGGACTGTTTGAGTGCTAGGTATTGCATGCAACTAATGAAAAGCAATCAGTTTGATCACAATGAGCACATGAAATGCCAACATGTTTTTATTTTAATCACAGGATATGACTAATCTGTGCGCAATGTTCCAATGACTTTGCATGCCCTGCGCACTAAGAAAACAGTCCCTTCGCAATAACACACTAGTGAAAACTAAAACGTCTGAAGCAAAGCCATGGCACTGTCTTCCCGCACCCCGCCTCACCCATGAGAATGCACAGCAACTTGGCTCGCAATCGTTCAGCCACATCTACCAGCTTGATCATGTTGTCTCGGGTCAAGACGAAGCCTTTAAAGGTCTCCTTGAGTTCTTCTGGTGTCAATCCATGTCCGGACATCACCTCCAGTAGCAAAGACCGCAAGTTCTCTTGGCTTGCTATGCCCAAGTTGGTAAGCGGCTCTGGAAAAGCCTGCCGGGTTTGATCCCTCACAGTCTTCCACAAATGTTTCAAGGCAGCTGGAACCTCACTGCTGTTCCCAATAAACCGCAAAGAGCCGCCAGTGTTGAAGGCCCAAACTGTGGACGCACTGGTGCGGCCATCTACCACTCTAGCAGCCATAGCTTCAGACAAGGAAGCAGGTGAAGAGGCTCGCTGATCCTCACTCGTCCTAAACGTCTTGTGGGCCTGTTGCTGCTCTTGAGCTTCGGCAGCTGAAGATCGCAAACACATTGCCGCAGCCATTCCGATCATCGCCTTCAGCACTGGAACAAAGGTACCATGTATGTCGAGACCGGAAACTCCCTCCAGCTGCTGCTCGAAGTGGAAGGCGTGAAAGGCCCAATTCCTGGTCCAATTTGCCAAGAAAGTGAGGAAAGCCATCACCGTGGCTTTGGACAACACCGGAGGCTCCCTGTCCGCTTCAACACCAATGCCCCGAAGCCAGGCGTCTTGCAGAGCTCTCTGGGCAGCTTCATTCACCTCCCCTGACAACTCCTGCAGCAACCGCACGTGATCTCCGGCAACGATAGAGCCATCTGGGAGGAATTTGAAGACGGCATCGTCTTGCCATCCCACCAATCTCTGCAACCTTTGCCTCAAGAGCAAGGCTGCACCAGCAATGGCAAAGTCACAGGCAGTGTTCGCAGCTACTTCAGGATGAAAATCTACAGGATCAAAAGCAAATGGGAAGTGCGGATCTACTTTGAGTTGCTCCGGCATCGCCTGCAAAATGGGAGCGGACAAAAACATCAGCTGAGTCGAAGCTCCAGCAGCTCCAGCAGCTCCAGCAGCTCCAGCTCCATGGGAGATCTTGATGGAGTTCGCCACCTCCACGAAGATCTTGGTGCGAGCTGGCAGCCGTGTCCATTCTGAGCGCTCGGGATCAAATACACAGCGGAACAGTAGCAACTCCAAGAGCAACATGTCGGCATCAACGCCACCACCTGCGGCCGTTTTGGTGATCCACTGACGTTGCAGTGAAAGAAAAGAATCATAGGCAGTTATGATTAAAAAACACCGGCTACATGTATATTTATATCCCCATGAGATGTAGATTCTTCCCCCCATTCTTGGAAATGAATGTTGGGTACACGGGCGTGTTTCGAAAGACGGTATATCCCCAAATAAGAGCAGAGAATAGGGAAAACGAGCTCTTGAACCCTGGGATGGCATGGTGGTACCTGGATTTCAGACAAACTCATATGGTTTATTTAACACTGACCACAGTTAAATCCTCATTTTTGCGGGTAAAAAACATATCCAAGAATAAGGACATGAAGCGTCAAGTGGGGATGTAAGTGATATAACTTGAAAGAACCTGTATATGATGATTGATTGATGATCCCAATCTTGTACGTGGATAATTTTTATTACTATATAAGTTCATGTATATAATAAATACTATATATATATCACAGAAGGAGATTCAACAAGAGGAAGACTATGAAAAGACAGTAGAAGAAAAACTATGGGAAGAGGCAGGAATGGAAACAAAGGAGTGACTAAAGGAAACAGTATGTGAGAAGCCTAAAGAGGCAATATTTGAGAAGGCATCTTCGGAGCCACCCAAATTTGAGAAGGCACATTTTGGGCCAAAATTTGAGAAGCGTCACCGACGCCAAAGCAAATATGAGAATCCTGCGGCGGGAAAAAATGTTCGTGCGCGTGTTGTAATAGCAGTTTACTGGGTACCGTCACAAGAAGAGCCGAGAAGGTTGCGCAGCATGTAAGTGCTAGCCGCGTCCAGAAACCCTACACCCCGACATCTGCACAGATTCAACCACAAGCTTACAACCCAGTCAGTCCAAAGGACGAGCTTAACGCCGCCGTTAGGGTAAAGGACCTAAATGACTAAAGGCCTCAAAAACTCATACCTTGAAAAAAAAAATATATGCACAGTAAGATCAGCAGCAGCCACAAAGAGCAGGAGCACTCATGAGAAAAATTGGTCACAAAATCGCAAAACCATTCATTTTGCATTTTTTGTACAAACCTGATTTTGCGGGTTTTTCACAGCTTTTTACTGGCTTTTCATGGCCTTTTCACGGTGTCACTATTTTCGCAAATCTCGAAGTTGTGCCCTCTATTTTTCAAGCATTGGATATCTTTGGGGTTGGGACCTTGTTCGGCTAAGTCTCACAAAAATACGACCTCAAAATTAATCACATAGAGAAGACCTCAGTCCTAAAGGCCTAGTTTAACCAGGCCTTTGGCAAAGGCCTAGTTTAGCGAGGACTTGGACCAACAGGGCAATGTAAACAGTAGAAGTACAAGACGCAGAATGAGGAATAGGAACAAAATCGAGGAAAAACTAGCAAAGAGAAATCTAATCAGAAAAGCGAACCGAAAAACTGGGAGACAAATTAAACAAGCAGATGTGACGCTAGTGCGGAAAATGGTTGCGCACGCACTAGTACCAAAAACAACCCAGGAAACCACTACAGCCACAATAACACAACAATACGATCTTTCCAGTCAAAAATGCGGAAAGGCCTTGCTCAAGAGCATTTCAAAACATGCACCAGTAAGCAAAGCGGAGTTACTGAAAACATTTAATTCCGCCCGAAGGAGCTATTGAAGAAACAGATCTACCCGATTTTTCTAAAGAATATTCAAAACACGCAACAACTGTTCCGAACCCAAGCCGGCAACAAAACATACAAGTGAAGCAGTCGCCGAATCTCTAAATTATGGTCGAAAGCTCAAAGTCGCCACGCTGAATTGTAGAGGGCTGGCTGGACTCTCAAAAAGACAGCAGCTTACACATGTCATGAAACATCACAATATAGACAGAATGGCCCTACAAGAGACAAACAACCAATAAGTTCTACCGAAAAACATGAAGGCTACACGTTCTACTTCTCAGGCAAGACAGCGCATAGAGCTGTAACGCGCATCGAGAAGGCCGGAGTCCCGGAGAGAACAAAATGAACACCACGGAGTAGGATTCATCATTTCTCCTCAATGCAACCCCTATGTCTTAGACTGTACACCGTACACCGGTAAATGACAGGATCATAGAGCCAAAGATTTCGGCAAATGGAAGAAATTACAACATAACAAACATCTACGAGTCACATAACCGATTGTTGCAAATATAACAATTATTCAATAGCAAGCACATAGTTTTCTAAACCCCCACGAAAACAATGTACGTTCAAGTTCTCTACCACGGATGGCTTTGCGCCACCATGGACGCCCGAAAGATTCGCACAAATAGATACAAATAGATCATATTCTATGCCCAAAACGCTGGAAAAACGCAATAGTTCACGTTGAAAGCAGACCTGACATAGCCATTGATACAGATCACGCAGTTTTGACTGCAGACATCCGCATCAAACTTGGACAGAGCAATCAACAGAAAAGAAAAAAAAACTCCACAGATACCGAAACCCAAGCCTAGTAGCAAAGACGCTTTTCAACGCTAACATCAAATCGAATTTCACATATGACACGTCAAGGGAAAGCATACAGCGGAATAACCAAGACTTTTTGCAAGCAATCAAGCAGGCCGTGGGTAGATTCCTTACCAAAATTCCACATGAACAAAAGCAGCATTACATCTCTGCAGCAATTTGGAATTTGATTGAAAACCGACAAGCAGCTTGGACACATAATGATACAGTACTCGAACAACAGTTAACTGCAACTATTAAGCGTCCGCAAAGCGTGACAAGAAACTTTGGAAAATGCGGCTCCTCGAAGACTTTTTATCTTCTCGAGCAAAATGGAAAGGCATCAGAATCAAACTGAAGAAATCCGACTTCAAGCCGTCTTTTTATAAGTGAAAAGATATTCACGGAACACCTTGAACAAAAGCATCGGGCAAGCATCATCCATTTACCACCCGACAAGGTAGACAGAAGGCGTGCGGTTGACACAACACCCCCAATGAATGTAGGGTCAATCACCATTAAGGAAGTACACGAAGCCTTACGTACATCAAAATCCAAGTCCCCAGGCCCAGATGACCTAACCATTGAACTTTACAAACTTTTAGACGATGAGAACTTGATGACGCGTGCGCAAATCTTCAACCAAATGTGGACCGAAGAGTCTTACCCAGATGATTTCGCGGACGCAGAAGATGTGTCAATTTACAAGAAAGGAAACCCGGAACTACCCGAGAATCAGTCCCATATCATTAGATTCATCATACAAAATTCTGACAAAAATCCTGCAAACACGAATTTCAGACGCAACTGATCAGCTTATTAGCGATACGCAATTTGGGTCCAGAAGGGGAAAAAAGTACCTCAGAACCGCTGTTCTGCGTGAGACGCCTACAGGATATAGCAGAAGCTGGCCACCAAAACATAACTGTGATTTAGATTGGGAGAAAGCCTTCGACAGGATTAGTCACATGAGATTAGTGGAATTACCGGAAAGAATGAAAACTGACAGTAAAATGTTTAGCAACATCAAGGCTCTATACGAACATCCTTGCTTCAAGACAGTCCACAAGAATAGAGAAAGTGAATGGAAGAAAAACATTCTGGAATTCGTCAAGGATGCCCCCTGTCCCCCTATTTTTTTATTTTGATGATGAACGTGTTGTTATTCGATGTTAGGCGCAAGAACAATGATCCTCATGTTCGAAAGACGGACAACAACATGAAAGTTCTTTCAAGAACTCCTGTAGGCTGATGACAAATACGTGCGCATCACGTTCAATAGAAACAATGCAATCACTTTTGCTGATGGGCAACCGGTAAAAACTGTAGACGAAACCATCTACCTAGGAACTCAATTCAACAAAAGGGTGGATCCCAAAACTGAAATAATCTGGCGTATTTCACAAACAACGCCTATACTAAAGAAGCTGGACATGTTCTGGAAACAAGCCCAAGTGTCAAACAAATGGAAAATTCAAGTGTTCAAAGCTTGGAAGCACTGCAACCCACAGAGGCCACGGAAGCTAAACTGGACACGTTTCAATCGAAAGGTCTCAGGAAATTTCAAAATGTCGACAACATATATTGATCGAACAAACACCAACCAAGAATATAGACGTGCAAATTTGGAAATGGGTGAAGGCGCAAATGGAATCATCCGTCCATCAAGTGACATTTTAAGAGACAAACGAAGGAAACTGTTAGGCCATATCATCAGAAGACCTAGAGACCCGCAACACCAAGCAACGTTTGCAACAAGAACGCTCCTTCCACAACAAGTTGAACACAGAAGGGTGGGACGCCCAAGAGCAGCGTGGACATATGAAACCATGACAGATTGCTGGCTCAAACACAATGAGCACATACCGTTTGAAATACAGAGCCGGGAACACAATGAACAAATAAAAACATGGGCCTTCAACCGTGAAGCACCTTTGTGAGAGTTTTTTCACCCGAGAGCATAGATGCTGTAGTGGCGCCAACGGGTCTCACCTAGACCTATGGCTATGAAAGTATATATGTATATATGTATATATGTATATATGTATATATGTATATGTGTATATATATATATACATATATATGTATGTGTGTATAATATATATGTTTATACATTCATACATGGCCTGGAAAAACACCCCAAGAAGAATCATGGGTAATAGGCCCCAGCCGTTCCCATCAGACCCTCTTCAAAGCCATGGAGTTCCAGATGAAGGCATCGAACGTCGCCGCCCTTTCGCAAGAGCCTGGCGGCCTGGCCACGCGCTTGGGCTCCGCCCCAAAGGCTCGTCACGGAGGAATTCTGATGCCAACCTGGAGCCCTGCCACGGCGGAAATGACCATCGTGGGATGGGAATTCTTCAGAAATGATGGGAAATGGCCCAAAATGTTGACATATTTTCCATTGATTGTCTCTTGTCTGCAGCTGATTTATATAGTTGTTTTGGGACCAAATATTTGGGCAACTTTCCACGAGAACCGGCCAGAAACCCTGCCTGTGAATGGCATGGGTTTTTCCATCACCAGCAAAGTCAGAAGACACAACGCAATGACTTCCCAAAGCCTCCCGAGTGTCCTTGGAGCCTAGGAATGATTTGATGCTGGATAACTTCAAGATCTTCACAGGCTGCTGCATGCAGAGATCTTTCTCCAGGTTCTCAATGAGGGCGAGAGGCGCCTTGCTTGTCACCGTGAACACTAAGCGCACTTCAATCCCCACGGCACCACAGCTTTCCTTGCGCTTGCCGACAGCTGCATGCATTGCCTCAACCCTAGACACAAGAACCTGCAAGATGCCAATGTGCAAGCAATCCACATGCACAAAGACCCCATGAATCTCCGATTGATTTCCTTCCCCGGCCATGTGTGCTGCGTGCGTCACTCGATGCAGAAACCTCAGTATATCATCCTTCGTAGTGCTTGAATCACACAAGAGGACATTCTCAGGGCTGGGCCCCACTCCCAATGACAGGAAAATTGACAGAAGGGTGGTTGAGGCAGTACTCTGCAAGGGTGACGATCCAGACTCGTGCGACTGCT
Source organism: Cladocopium goreaui (assembly GCA_947184155.2). Classification (NCBI taxonomy): domain Eukaryota; class Dinophyceae; order Suessiales; family Symbiodiniaceae; genus Cladocopium; species Cladocopium goreaui. The sequence goes on along the minus strand of CAMXCT020004166.1, from coordinate 28,743 downwards.
CCTCCTTCACCAATACAACTCGTTTCAGGTGAAATTTGGGAGGGATACGAAACTGCATTCTGCTGGTAGTGGTTGCATCATCCGGCCGAGCTTGGCGGTAGTTCTTGGCCAATTCATGCAAAGGTGGCAAGGTAGTCATGGCTTCCTTTGGCACGTTGGAAACCAAAACGGGTGCAGAATTGTTTTTGGTATTTTTTTTTTTTACAGTTTTGGAATTTTTTTTGGGGTTCGTGCCTCTTCAATTTTTCCATGGTTTTCTTCAATTTTTCCATGTTTTTCTTCAATGTTTCCATAGTTTTCTTCAATTGTTCCATGGTTTTCTTCAATTTTCCATGGTTTTCTTCAATTTTCCATTGTTTTCTGCAAGTTTTCCATGGTGTTCTTCAATTTTTCCATTGGTTTCTTCAATTTTTCCCGGGTTTTCTTCAATTTTTCCATGGTTTTCCAATGGTTTTCTGCAAGTTTTCCATTGTTTTCTTCAATTTTTCCATAGTGTTCTTCAATTGTTCCATGGTTTTCTTCAATTTTCCATCGTTTTCTGCAAGGTTTCTTTGGTTTTCTTCAATCAATCAATCAATCTATATATATATATATGTATGTATGTATGTATGTACGTAGGTAGGTAGGTATGTATGCATGCATGCATGTATGTATGTATATGCAGGGTGTGGTTTAGGGTTTAGGGATACAACATGTAATTAGGTAGAATTACATGATTATTTGTTGTTTATGTTGGGATCAAAGTTGTGTATAAAAACAACCACAAATATGTCATATATATATATATGTGTATACGTCTGTATATCTATAAGTAAATATGTATGTGTATTTATAATATATATATACTTATAGTTATATAATTATATAAATATATATACATTGATATGTATATACATATTAATATGTATGTATATATATACATTTATATAAGTACATTAATATATATAAATATAAGTGTATAATAAATGCAAATATATACATATACATATACATATATATATATATGTATACGTGTGTCTATATATATATGTCTAGATATATATATATATATTTTTAACAAAATATTAATATAGTCGAATCAAACAAGTGTATTGAAAAGTGTGCAAGTTTGAATTTAAATAATTAAAAAAAGCGGGAGGGGGGGGATTGGGGGGAGGGCGCAGCGCCTCCCCGCCAAAGCAGATTGGAAACACCTATTTTACATGCAAGGTGCTGGGTTGAATGTGATACTCAAGGTGTATAGACTACACGACATGCACCCTGGAAACATGTGGAATACAGTACATATACTTATAGATACATACTTCTTTATATTTATATATATATACATTTATATGATTTATATGTATATACATATGAATGTATATATATATATATAGGTACATAAATATATATTTATATGTAAATATAAATATATAAAAATAAATATAAAATATATAAATATATAAATATATCAATATAAATATATAAATATTAATATATCAATATATATATATATTATATAGTGTATATATATACATGCATAATATAAATATATATATATTTACATATATATATATGTATATATATGATATATATAATTTAAACATAAATATATATATATGAATATAGTCGATTCAAACTAGTGTATTGAAAAATGTGCAAGTTTGACATACCACCAAAAGCCATGGAAAGCAAGCCAAAAGCCAAAAGCAAACAAGCAAAAAGCAAAAAAACAAAAAAGGCAAAAATAACAAAAAGCAAAAAAACAAAAAGCAAACAAGCAAAAAAGCAAAAAAGCAAAAACGCAAAAAATCAAAAAAAGCAAAAAGCAAAAACGCACAAAAGCAAACAAGCAAAAAAGCAAACAAGCAAAAAAGCAAAAAAGCAAAAAAAGCAAAAAAACAAAAACGCAAAAAAGCAAAAAAGCAAAAAAAGCAAAAAAAGCAAACAAGCAAAAAAAAAACAAACAAAAAAGCACAAAAGCAAAAAAGCAAAAAAAAAAGGAGAAAGCAAGATAAAACAAGAAACCCAAAAAAAAATCCAAAAACGTAAAAGAAAAAAAATCCAAAAAAAATAGGCCTCCAACCAAAACCTCCACCAATCTCTGCAAGAAGTGTTTGTGAGTCTCCTTCTGAGCCAGGATGAACTTGCACTGCTGGAAAGCATCGGCCAAGAGCGAAAGCTGCTCTGGAGTGGGGCCTGCAAGGGTACCTTTGGTACCATTGGTACCGTTCAACTGAAGCGACAGCAAGGCTTGAACATCTGAAAGCGGATTCTCCAACATTGCACGGCTGAGTTTGGTGATGTTTCGAGCAGGAACACAACTCATGATAGGGTGCTCTGCTCGGGTTTCGTCCAAAGCATTGCACCATTGTTGAACCGCATCCCGCGCTGATTTCAGCATCTCTTTGAGTTCCTGCACAGTCAGGACAGATAAGCCCTCTCCTTCCTGAGGAAATCGCAAGTCGGCCAAGTCCTCAAGATATGGATGTCCAATCTGAAGCAGTTCTGAAAGCTCCTGTCGCAAGCCAATGATGCCTTCAATGCACCCTGTGAACACCTGCACTTTCTCCTGCGTCAGAGCTGTTGGATTGTCATCATTGCCCTTGGGCACAGCCAAACTGGCTTTGTCGGAGCACTCTGTAAGTTGCTGCATATCCCGTATCTCATGGCCTTTGTTGAATTCGAAGACTCCAGTCACCTCAAATTGAGTGCCCTCAGAATTGGGGACGAGTTCCAAATGTCCAGCACTCACCATGCCATGCACTGTATTACTCACAGCTGTCGCATCATCAGAATTTTCTTCCAGCTTTTGCTGAACAACCTGGCCCAACCTTAGGGCAGACTTCAAGCCTTCAAAGAATTCATTCAACTTGTGACCTTCTTTGGAATACAGCTGTTGCAGCATTTTCAGCAACAAACCCCCGATGTCGGTGATGGATTTGGCCTGCAGTGCGGAACTTCGGATCCCTTCAGACCACCAGCCCTCAACCATCAGGCGGAATTTGTTCGCATCCATCGAGCAATTCAAGGCTGACAATACAGCTGCACAGAGCGGCATGAAAATGAAAGAGGCCCTCTCTACACTCTCCAAAGTCTCTGGAGTGAGGCTACCCTCCATGATGTCTGCCAATCTGGTTGCCAAATGCTCTCCTTTCTGCGCAGTGTCCAGGAGAACTTTCAGAAATGAGAGACCTGGAACTTCCGCCATTGCGCTTACAAGGCGAAGCACTGAGTCAAAGCCACCCCTTCCCAAAAAGGCAAAATGTTCGCGGGTTTCCTCAGTGACTTGGCCAACTCGGTCCAAATCTTCCATGGAAAGGAGACAACTTCGACCGATGTCAGACTGCGCAGCTCCCTCAAAGGCACTGCGCATTGCTGCCACAGAAGCTTCTTGCCGTTTCGTCTCATCTTCTTTGAAGCCGTTTGGAATACTTTTGTTGGGAACAGCACTGGACAATTTGGTGACAATTCGGCTGCAGCTCCTCCAAAACTCCACGGTCTGCCTGCTTCGAAGTACGGCCTCCAAGCGATTGCCTAGCCTTGAAAGGTTTGTGCCCAACACGGAAGTCACAGACTGAACTTCTTCGAGAATTTGTGGCACCTGCTGTGGTGGAACTTCATTCCAATGTTTTTCAATGGAACATAGAACTTGCGCTGGCAAGCCAGAATCTTCGCTTCCAAGCTCAGAAAGGGCCTCCAAGTTGCACATGAGTTCCTTGTAAAGGAAGAAGACCATATCCAAAATGCCAAGCTGTTGCGGTCGCATCTTCTTTTCGCTTCTCTTCAACTTCTCCTCTGCCTCTTGAAACATTGAACGAAGTGGTCGGTACTTCTCAGAACGAGCCAAATGAAGAGTCTCAATGGCAGCCAGAATGGAGACAAAGCTAGGTGCTGAGACACCCGCAATACTCAACTGCAGCTTCTCCTCTTCCAAATCTTCCTTCCATGCATCCACATTGAGCTGGGTCAGCTGAATCGAAAGCTCTGCTATCTGACTGGCTACGGGTTTGTGTGCATCACAATTGGCTTTCATGAAGAATTCATGCAAAAAGGTCGCAAACTCTTTGGCAGCCTGCACCAGCCGAGGAAACAGCTGCAACAAGCTGTGCTTCACGGCCACCTCAAACTTCTGCATGAAGCGAACTTTGCTGATCATGTCTCGTAGCTGAGATTGAACTTCAGATGCGGAGTGCAGGTTGAGCAACTCTATGAAGCTTGGATTCTCCCATGCTGTGAGGTTATTCCCAGCTTCAAGTACCTCTTGGACAGTCAAAATTTCCTGGCAGATTTTCTGCACCAAAGAACTCAATGACGCCTTCAGGGGCTTCAGGAGTGGGACTGCACAGGGGCGACGCTTCGCAATGTCAAGGCAAGTTTGCCACAGCTCTGGGCGTCGCAGAATCAACTTCACCTTCAGCTCTCCTTCGCGTTCCTCTCTGATGAATGGCACTCCCCATGTGGATTGAAGGCGACTCAATTCAGGAAAAGTGCTGGAAAAGCAGAAGCCACCAGGAGACACCTCACAGGCACACAGCAAAGTGTAGCGCAGAACCACTTCCACATACCAACTCTGCTCGTGCTCATCAGCCCGCCGCAACCATCGTTGCCAGTGCTCCCACCAGCAGTCTCCAGCTGCAAGCGATTGCAAGTAGCACTGCAGCATGGAAACGCAGAACGCCAAGGTAGCTTCATCCTGAAAATAATCTGTGGAAGGCAATCCCAGCAACCTATAGATGTCGTTGATGCGGTTTGCAGATCGATGGTATTTCCAGAGTCGGGCGAAGAGCGCCTTCTGCAACGCTTGCGAGCCACGCAGCAGAAACAAGGTCTCTATGGCGTTCTTCGTGAACATTGATGAAATCCTCTGCTCGCACAGGTATGCTGCAAAGTGTGCAACACCTTCAATCCATTGCTCATCCTGTGCCTTGGCTCGCTGCTTGTGCTATCTGATGCGGTCCCACGTCCATATCCTGGATGTATCTGACCATATGTGTCATTTGTGATGTACGATTCTTGCATATCAAGACTACGGTGTGCATTATTGCGCAGCGTGCAGAACTGGTGTGTGAGGTGGTACTTGAATTTGCAACATCTTGGCAATGAAAGAACATAATGATGTATGCAGGTAGGTTGCTGTCTTTGGGCTTCATGTCAGAGTCTAACTATTTCGCAAAATGAATGGATCCCCACCAAAAACTGCGACTGGTCAAGAATCAAACTAATGCAACTCAGGGCACATGGTGTTCACTTCCTATGACGGCAGCCAAGCGCAACCAGTGGTATGCAGCTCCTCTTTCAAAGGGCACGAAGTACACTCTGCGAGGATCATCGGTAATTGCCTTAGCCACAAGTACCAGACTCTGGGTGATCTGACCACATGCTGGAATTTCGTTCAGACGGCCACTGCATCTGTCCCAGTTCTGGACAAGGATAGCTTTCAGACTGTATTGCAGTTGCTCAGTGAAGCTACCTTCGGCCAGTTTCCCCAGGAATTCTTGAAGTTCCACTGCAACAGCCGTCCAACTCATCGAAGTGCTTCTGCTGTGCCTCACCAAAGCTTCATCCAAAGCCAGGCAAACAGCAACGCTGTCAACTTGCTGATCACGAAGATGCTGAAAGTGTTCCAGGAATCTCGTGGCAGAAGACCAGACCTCAAGAGCACTAGCAGGAGGTTGAAGAGCAACACGGAGAGCTAGGTCCAGTGTGAAGTGTGGAAAGTGGACAGGATGTAACTGGGGATGTAACTGGATGGCTCCCCAGTCGGGCGATTCAGTGTCTGGATCAAGCCGTCCAGCCATCTCCACAACAAGGGGCCACCAGGATCGCCTGGCTTTTTCTGGATCCTTGCAGCGTAGGAGAATCTGTATGGCTGCCTGCAGCCACTCTTTGGAGGAAACCCGACCAGCACATGATGCCAACAACGCTTTTTGAGCAGTTTCATGCACATGATCTGCCAGCTTTGGGTGCTGTGTGAGCTGAACCGGCCAATCAGCAAAGATTCCAATGAGTTTCTCCAAGAACGTCAAAGAGCGGAGCATGCCAGTCCTTTTCTGTTCTTGCATCGCCACCCAAACGTACAGCCCAGGAGAAAGCTGCCAAATCTCAGGGCGGAAGAACATGTATTCAAGCGCCTTTGTGATGCTGCTTTGGAACTGCATGCGCTGGGTCATCTGTCGGCCTGATGGATCCACACAGGTGACGTGAAGCACGCTGTGCTCGACCTCTTCCACCACGCGCACGGCATTGTCAAAGCCCTTCTGCACTTGGCCAAACAATGCCTTCTGCACTTGGCCGAACAAGGCCACCTTCAGGAAATCAACCATGTCATCGTCAGTTGCTTCTGGGCTGCCCCACGACACAAAGATGTTTGAAACCGTGGCGAAGCAAGCACCAGACTCAACTTTGCGATTGTTCATTTCCCATTCCCAGCGCAAAGAGTCGGTAAACCAGCCTTTCTCATGAAGCCGGAACTTGAATTGAGCATCTTGCAACTCTGCAACAGGAAGCTGTATGTAGTACACCTGCCTACCCTTCAACTCTTTCGACAAAATGTCAGGTATTTGAAGATCCTTCAGTGGAAGACGATCTTCGCAGTTCTCGGCCGACGTCCCCCAGCCTGTAAATGTGCCTGAGACTGAGTAATCTCCTGAAGGAGCCAATAGGCAAAGCCGCACTTTGCGATGGTCAGAAGATTGCCAAGGGAGGATCGCAATGTCCTGCCGCCACAAGACCTTCAAACTCACACCCTTCTTACTCACCCGGATGGGCAAATAATGATCACCGACTTGGACCCAGTTGCCGTCCACCTGCATCCCATAGACCAGATTGCCCCACTTTTCCAGGCTGTTGTCCTGACATTTCTTGTGCAATTCTTTCTCATATCGAAAGGCCAAACCCGAAGTCTCCTCTCGCAAAGTTGTTGACTCCACCAGCCACGGTTCACCCAACGCGGTCTTATGATTCAAATGGACCGGGGCAAATCCAAGCTCTGTGGAAACGAAGTCATCACCCACACCCATCGTGCCAATGACCTGCCACGACAAGTCCAGTTAAGCATCTCGGATTTCAAACGTGCTGACATGTTCAAAAACACGGCAAAGGAATAGAAACAGCAGATGTATGATGTATAATATACCACGTGTGTGTGTGAAACATCTGACTGAACAAATGTAAAATTTCTATGTAGGCAGGGGGACACAGCATTTCACTGGAACTGTGTCCAACAAAGCTACCAGCGAAATGGGATATCCAGCTTGGCCAGCTGGACGTACCTGCAATCCGATTATGTCATTTGCATTTTCGCTGACATGGCATGGGGCTAAGTCGAGAACCCCTATACCTGACATTTCAGTTCCTGCTTTGCACGTTTGAAGCAATCTGGTGTTTACTTATTTACTTATTGAATCATTTTTATTTTTGGGGGGCCTGTTTTGAACCAGTCTTTGCTCGCGATCTTGGTTTTCGAAACTTCATCTCAAAGATTGCATACTACTTCATGGAGACCTACCTAAAATCTACAATCTTGTTTGGTTGCACCTTATTGGGATTCAGTTTCCATCGGATCATTCCATTGATCCAGTTCTTGTCTAGTGTGATCTCCATGGTTGTTCCAACAAGGTGCCATGGACCCACTTGAAGGAACCCTTTTCAGGGTGAATGCATACGAACTGATCTCTGAATTTACACACTTTAATCTGGTAGTTCGCTTACGTACAGTGAAACAGTCGGCCATTCCGTTCACCACCATTTTGCGACTTCTCGCCGCTCCTGCTGTCTGAGTTACACCTGGGTATTTTCACCTTTGCACAAGTTGTGCTGTACGGAAGAGCCAGAAACATGGTTTTTCCCGAGCGCGTCTGAGCGAAGGGTTCTTCTAATAGTGGGGGTCTGTCAAACATTTTCACATCTTCACACCTTCACATCATATCTTCAAATCTTCACATCTTCTCATCCTCGCATCCTCACATCTTCACATCCTCACATCTTCACATCTTCACATCCCCATCACATCCTCACATCTTCACCTCTTCTCATCTTCACATCTTCCATCCCCATCACATCCTCACATCTTCACCTCTTCTCATCTTCACATCTGCTCATCTTCACATCTTCATCTTCACATCTTCTCATTTTCACTCATCTTCACATCCTCACATCCTCATCACATCCTCAAATCTTCACATCCTCACATCTTCACATCTTCTCATCTTCACATCTTCACATCCTCACATCCTCACATCTTCACATCCTCACATCTTCACATCTTCACATCTTCACATTCTCTCTTGCCCTCTTGCTCTCTTGCCCTCTTGCTCTCTTGCCCTCTTGCTCTCTCCTTCTTTTCTATTTCTGTCTTGAAGGCGCGTGGCAGTGCCAACGAGACGGCACGAAACGCAACCCTTTCGCACAAAACAAGGTTCGATCGCCAAAAACTGGGGTAAAATTGCGATTTTACACCCTCACCGGCAACACTTTCGCACGAAATGAAGTTCGATCGCCAAAAATTGCAGTAAGATTGCGATTTTGAGTGTGCCGCGGCAACCCTTTCGCACGAAATGAGGTTCGATTGCCAAAAACTGCGGTAAAATTGCGATTTACAACCTCCGTGGCAACCCTTTCGCACGAAATGAGGTTCGATCGCCAAAAACTGACGTAAAATTGCGAGTTTGAGTGTGCCGCGACAACCGTTTCGCACGAAATGAGGTTTGATCGCCAAAAACTGCAGTAAAATTGCGATTTTGCAACCTCTGCGGTAACCCTGTGTGTAAACGCGTCTGTGTGTAAAGCGTCTGTGTGTAAACGCGCCTGTGTGTAAAAGTTTCTGTGTCTAAACGTGTCTGTGTGTAAAAGCTTCTGTGTGTAAAAGTCTCTGTGAGTAAAAGCGTCTGTGTGCAAAAGTGTCTGTGTGTAAAAACCTCTCTGTGCAAAAGCGTCTGTGTGTAAAAGCGTCTGTGTGTAAAAGCGTCTGTGTGTAAAAGCGTCTGTGTGTAAAAGCGTCTGTGTGTAAAAGCTTCTTTGCGTAAAAGTGTCTGTGTGTAAAAGCGTCTGTGTGTAAAAGCGTCTGTGTGTAAACGCGTCTGTGCGTAAAAACGTCTGTGTGTAAAAGCGTATGTGTGTAAAAGCGTCTGTGTGTAAAAGTGCCTGTGTGTAAAAGCGTCTGTGTGTAAAAGCGTCTGTGTGTAAAAGCTCCTGTGTGTAAAAGCTTCTGTGTGCAAAAGCGTCTGTGTGTAAACGCGTCTGTGTGTAAAAGCGTCTGTGTGCAAACGAGTCTGTGTGTAAAAGCGTCTGTGTGTAAACGCGTCTGTGCGTAAAAACGTCTGTGTGTAAACGCGTCTGTGTGTAAAAGCGTCTGTGAGTAAAAGCGTCTGTGTGTGAAAGCGTCTGTGTGTAAAAGCTTCTTTGTGTAAAAGCCGCTGTGTGTAAACGCTTGTGTGCAAAAGCGTCTGTGTGTAAACGAATCTGTGTGTAAAAGCATCTGTGCGTAAACGCGACTGTGTGTAAAAGGGTGTGTATGTGTGTGTGCGCGGATTATCTGGAGAGACGTAAAACTTCGAACTTTTTTCTGCAGGGGGCACGGCGCCACTTGGCCTAGCCGTGCCAACGAAGCTGTGGACATTTGGTGCATGAGATACTGGACGCAGTATCTTGTACCTGCACGTGGTAATTCTATCCGTCTCGCCACGAAATGGAACCGTAGTGATGCACCTGGATGCTGTTGCATAGCTGGTGGTCACATCATTTGGTGATTCTGTCCGTCTCGCCATGAAATGGAACCGTAGTGACGCACCTGGATGCTGTTGCATAGCTGGTGGTCACATCATTTGGTGATTCTGTCCGTCTCGCCAAGAAAAAGGAACCGCAGTGACGCACCTGGATGCTGTTGCATAGCTGGTGGTCACATCATTTGGTGATTCTGTCCGTCTCGCCAAGAAAAAGGAACCGCAGTGACGCACCTGGATGCTGTTGCATAGCTGGTGGTCACATCATTTGGTGATTCTGTCCGTCTCGCCAGAAAAAAGGAACCGCAGTGACGCACCTGGATGCTGTTGCAAAGCTGGTGGTCACATCATTTTGGTGATTCTTTCCGTCTCGCCACGAAATGGAACCGTTTTCACAGTGTCTGTCAGGTTTAACTGAAGTCTTTTTGCACGTACGATGCATTCCACATCAATAATTCGATAAGATGTTTCTGAGCAAGTGTGTGATTCATGCTAGATTCGTCAAGGTGGCATGAACCCTTCGGGGAAAGCCTTTCCAGGCTAAAATTTGACGCGTAAAACGACTTCTGAATTTACACTTTTGAATTAGTAATTCGTCTAAGTAAAGTGAACTGCTGGCCACAGGGGTTGACGACGTAAGCCGTTTACAGGGTTGTGAAATGAAAGCCGAGGGCCTTTGAGCCTTATCACGAATCTTGCATGAATTGTGGACGCATCATAGTTTGAACTGTTGACCTCCGTTTTCACCTGACACCTAAAAAGCCTCGCTGCTAAGGGGCGTGTGTGTGGAACATCTGGAGAGATGTAAAACTTCTCACTTTTTTCTGCAGGGGGCACGGCGCCACTTGTCCTAGCCGTGCCAACGAAGCTGTGGACACTTGGTGGTAACAGGATCACTTTGGAACACACTCTCAGGCATCACTTTAGAACACAGCCATTTTGCATCACTTTAGAACACAAAATCAAACATCTCATGGAAACCCCGCCATACACACACACACATCAGATTTACTGACAGGCGCGAGACTTTGGAAGAAAAACGCGTTCCAAAGCGAGACCAACACAAAAAAACTCCTCGTATGAGAATTTGACTCGTTTCAACCATGTCATACAGTCCCACGCCTGCCACGTAAAAGGACAGTCGATGTACAAAAGTGCCACACCTGCCACGCAAAATGAAGGTCGATGTCAAAAGGCCCCACGCCTGCCACAGAAAATGAAGGTGAATATATGAAACAAAAGCCTTGTTGTACTTGATGTAAGAAGAGCCACGACACCTTTAGGGTTTATATCTTGTTGCACTTGATGTAAGAAGAGCCATGACACCTTTAGGGTTTATATCTTGTTGCACTTGATGTAAGAAGAGCCACGACACCTTTAGGGTTTATATCTTGTTGCACTTCATGTAAGGAGAGCCACGACACCTTTAGGGTTTATATCTTGTTGCACTTAATGAAAGGACAGCCATGACACCTTTAGGGTTTGTATCTTGCAGCACTTGATGTAAGAAGAGCCACGACACCTTTAGGGTTTATACCTTGTTGCACTTGATGTAAGAAGAGCCACGACACCTTTAGGGTTTATATATTGTTGCACTTGATGTAAGAAGAGCCACGACACCTTTAGGGTTTATATCTTGTTGCACTTGATGTAAGAAGAGCCACGGGTACGGGCCAATTGTCAGATCAAATCAACCAGCCCCCCTTGAACCATGACATTCATTGGTATCAAATCAACCAGCCCCCCTTGAACCATTACATTCTTTGGTATCAAATCAACCAGCCCCCCTTGAACCATGACATTCATTGCTATCAAATCAACCAGCCCCCCTTGAACCATGACATTCATTGGTATCAAATCAACCAGCG
>CAMXCT020004166.1:7171-12171 GCA_947184155.2 Cladocopium goreaui | reverse complement strand
TATCACATCATGATCATCATCATCACATCATCACATCATGATCATCATCGCATGAAAATTCGCCACCCCCTCTGAACAATATGTTGGCCGGGGTAATAACATCAACTTTATCTTCATGAGGGGTCAAAATTCACCACCTCCTCTGAACAATACGTTGGTTGGGGTACTAACATCAATGATATCTCCATGAGGGATCAAAGTTCGCCACCACCTATCTTCATGAGGGATCAAAATTTGCAACCCCCTATGAAGAATATGTCGATTGGAGTAGAAAACATCAACTTTATCTTCATAAGGGATCAAAATTCGCCACCCCCTATGAACAAAATGTTGGCTGGAGTAACAACATCAACTTTATCTTCACAAGGGGTCAAAATTCACCAACCCATATGAATGTTGATTGGGGTAATAGCATCAACTTTATCTTCATAAGGGATCAAAATTCGCCACCCCCTATGAACAGTATGTTGATTGGGGTAATAACATCAACCTTGTCTTCATAAGGGATCAGAATTTGCCACCCATTATGAACAATATGTTGATTGGGGTACTAGCATCAACTTTATCTTCATAAGGGATCAAAATTTGCCACCCCCTATGAACAGTATGTTGATTGGGGTAATAACATCAACCTTGTCTTCATAAGGGATCAGAATTTGCCACCCGTTATGAACAATATGTTGATTGGGGTAATAGCATCAACTGTATCTTCATATGCACCTGAAGTCAGACGCGGCGCAACAGTATCCCCCTTAGACCAGCTCCCAAACATGCCAGGTGCACCCTACCCTCGGGTAACACTTCGGTACCGGCCTGAGGCACTGCACTATGCCAGTCATCATAGGGAACCAGCTGAAAGTCAAACAAGCTTTGGCACTGATGGCTCTGTCTGCTGGAGCCATTTCGGGGGAGACGAGTTTTGGGAAGTGCATGGGGTCTCATGCTCTAACTGGCACCGACAACACATCTGCAAATGTCTTTTCCAGTCAGCCTCTTTGGTGGCATAGGCTGATGATGTGCCAAGCTGATGTGGCACATGAAAATGGAAAGCTAGGACGTGGTCAAATACATTGAAGTAGCATTTCGAACCGGAGACAGCTGATCTCAATTCCTCTTTAAACTGTAAACTCCAGTGTTTGCGTCTCTTCCTCCCAAATTTGGAACTATAGGGAGACACAATGAGAAAGATACACATTCCTCATTCTTCCTTGCTGTTTTAGTTGCAATGGGATGAAAATTAATCCATATGCCAACTGCTCTCAGTCCAAAGATCGAGCTCGTGAATGATCTCCTGGAGCTCAGGTTTAACTCATTGGGTTAGTTTAAGGGAAGCTTGACTGGAAACCACGGTTTTTGACCCCAAGTATAGGTCAGCTCTATCTTCCAGATTTTCCCTTCAACACATCAATTGCTTAACGGTTTGACGTTCCCACATGCGAAGATAAATAAGATCAATGAAGACACCATCTATGATATCTATCTCAAACCAGAAGCTAGCTCGCTTGCGATACACATATACCCAGCTGTGGATAGTAAAGCCCAAGCAGTGAACGTTTAACTCGTCGAACCTGTCCTTTCTTAAGCGGCTTCGGCACCTGCGACATCTTGGACTCATCCATCCACCAATAGGTGGATTCCACGCCAGGTTCAGCACCGCCCAACTGCAGAGCGATGCTGCTGAGCATCGTGAACCACAGCAATGCCGCCACCTTGGGGGAACGAGATAGCTACAACTTGTGGTCATGCCACTTTTTTCGACAAATACTTGTGTTGAACCTGTAACTGGGAAACATGGGGAAAAATAAGGAAACATTAGGACATATTGAAAAAACATTTTGGGAGAGATGTATAGGTGGGCTCTACAGTTCACTAAAGTTGGTTGCAAAGCATTCCCTTCAAATTGAAAGTTTGGAGGGCATATTTGAAAGAAAATTGAGTGGCAGCCAAGGTACCAACAGCAGCACTACCAGCGTTGTATCAGGGCCACTAGAGCTGGCGGAAGCTACCTGGCCAGGTTGTTACCTTGTCATTTCAAAAACTGCAACTGGGCGTCACTTTTTGCGGCTGCTAGCGTATGAGTTGATGCTTGCCTCCCCATAATATTCTGTGCCTGGTTGGTTAAATCATGTTAAATCATGTTAAATCCATTGCAGCCAAAGCCTCCCACCTGGAAGAGCTGAATGTGGTATGGTCATCAAGGTTATCCATCTCACAATGGGAATCCGTAATGGGAGGGGCATAGTTAACCAGTACATCTAGTGACACCATAGTGGAGGGGTGATCATCTGTAGGGGAATTCGGAATAGGGGGATGATCATCTCTAGGGGGAATAGGGGTCAATAAACCCTATACTCATGCCCGTAATCCCATAAGCAATGCCATGTTCTGAAGGGCTGACCGCTTGCTGGCCGGAAAACCTGCAAAAATATGCTAATCATTGCTCATCATCTCAACCGATCATCCCTTTTCCATAGTTGAAAAATGAAAAATAATGAGATAAACCTTATAAACCAAATCATAAACCATCCCCAGTAGAGGTTTTATTATTGGGCTTACTGCATTACAATAATCCCATCTCCCTAATATTCAACCCCCAATTCTATAGTCACAACTATGTGGACTTCCCTACGTCCATCCACCATGGTGACTCGAACGGGGGTGTTGAATATCAGGGGCACCTGAAAACAACCCATTTTTAGTGGAAACTAATCTTCCAAGCCCTATCTGGCATGATCTATGTTAATTCACTGGAGGTAATTGAAACCACCAACCAGGCGATGTTTTGACCCACCTCCTCTGCACCACATGGCAGTGACGGCAGCACCACCAGGCCGGAACTTACCAGACTTAGCGGCGGCATCGTGGGAAGGTGCGCCACATGACGAAGACGGAAGGCCATGGCGCTTTAAGGAGATGTTTGGTGATGGAATATGATGATTATTCTAATATTGATGGGATATTGATGACATATCCATATGATGGGATTAATATGTGATTAATATGTGGTTAATATCCCATTTCATAATTCTAATAGTGATGGGATATCAATCACATATGAATGGGATATTGATGGCAGAGTCCCACCGCTTGAATATTGCACACCCCCTAAATGGTCCAAAATCTGTGTAAATCCTGTACCATGGTTTCTGGGCTGTGTTAAATATGAGGGGGAAGGGACTGACTTACTAATAAATGGCTTTATAAAATAATTGATTCTGGAGCTCACTTGATTGTACTTAACTAATCTGATTTAGGCCCTTCGCTTTGGGAATTGCAGTACGCTACATCCAACCATGTCTATGTTTGTCGGGGGAAGGCATGCTACAGTCTTGTGTCTGAGATTGTGTGAGAGGGCCCTCAACAAATATCAACACAACAAAACACCTGGAATTAAGGGATATTGATGGAAGCCGGAGATAGAAAACACATCATAAAGGCCAAGAAATATAGGCTTCCGTAAAGGATCCTTGGCTCAATGGCTGAAGCTAAGCTGCAGAGCCCAGCTGCAATTGACGTCAAATCGAATTCAGCCGTTGCCAATCAACGCTGGTTGATGGTTTCCTCCTGAATCATAGTATTCTTAGTCCAATAAATGGTTTCACCAGGTTCACAAGGTTCTTGAAACTACGTGGAACCTATTGGCAAAGTGATTCTCATGGAACTTGAGCTAAGCCAGAGACATCCTTTTTAGAAACCAACCGAACTTCGGTTCGGACAGATTTTCCCTGGTCACTTGGTTGCCGCACCCCGGCCAAAGTGCAAACCTCAGCGACACTGGCCGTCCATCAGGTCCCCGCCCACAGTTGATGTTGGGGTTCCTCAAATTAAGCACTGACACTATGCCTGTTTTTCTAGGCGTGCTTAACAAACATAATTCCATTGTAAAGTAGTAATGAACCACACGCACACACACACACACATCACACACAACACACAAACACACATACATGTAGTGATGAGAGAAAACATGAGTCGGTCTGATTGGGAAAGGACCCCCAGGCATGACAGCGGTCTGCCGTGCTTGTACGTATACTTGGGTGACTATACTATTTAGTGACTGACAGGCAACGGGCTTTCATATATGGTCATGGCATATCCCAATCCCCATCCTCAGTGGAAATTTTCATTGCCTCAATTCGCAATGGTTTCTTCACTTTATCTGTCCATATCAATGAAATCTTGCGATCCTGAAAGAGTCTTCCAAGTAGAGGGGCAACCTGCCCCTCTGCTACCCCATTACTAACCCCTAACCCACACACACAAACACACACACTGATGCTTCAATTTCAAAACGCCCGCTATTTTTGGTATTGACAAAAGAAAGAAACCGATACAAACGGCACATGGATCTTGATGGATCTTGTCCACAGGTCCAGTGAAATCCGAGACAGCCTATGTACAACCAGGACTGCAGCTTCGGTCCACAGCAATGCTGTCTGGTAGAAGCAGCAACTGGAAGGAATTGGTAAACAAGCTGCTTGGGCCTGCTCAACTTTCCACATCGGTGAAGCACATCATCTATTGCCAGCTTTCGAGAAAATTTTGCCAGCAGTGTGTAATTTCGCGAGGTCTTGCTTGGTCAGAGAAAGTCCAATCCTTCCCTTGTTCCTTGCTTGCTGAGGAGCTTTAATCAAGAGACAAAAAGGATGCGTGTGCGTGTGTGTGTGTGTCTGTTTGTGCTATGCTTAGTAGCTTCGAGATTTAAACATATTAAAAAATGCGTATTGCTAGCTGACAAAAATTAGAGCTTGTTTGGCCGCACAACTGATCAAGGCAAACAGTGCTGTATCCATCGTATCTATGCTGAACATGTCAATGGGATGTTTGCCGCAACTTAAGGCTCCCAACATGTTTCAGAGAAAAAAACATATTAAACCATCTTTAAACAAATAGATTTAAAACAAAAAACACGTTTATTTAAAGCTGCAAGGCTCTCATGAAGAATCCGCGCATCAATTTTCAAGCCCTTCAGCAAGTCCAAGACAGCCGCTTGAATGTCT
>CAMXCT020004165.1:0-44532 GCA_947184155.2 Cladocopium goreaui | reverse complement strand
TATGCCTAAGCTGGCACTCGCACACAAAGCCAACTGTGGCTCCCAACTGATGGAGAGATCTGGGTTGGTTGGAGCCAGGTATGTGTCGCATGATGAGCCTAACAATTATAAATGGGGAAACTGTGTCTCCTGCTGCATACCAGTGCACCTGTCACGTCTTTGGACAGACACACTGCGTATGAGCAGTAAACTTAAGTAGATGTGACGATTGAACCAATTAGACACGTAAGTCATCTTCCACCACCGTGATTGATGAAACACAAGCCAACCAAAGGGTGAAAACCCAGAGTGAAACAGAAAAGAGATAAGGGGAGCGGGGAGAGGGGGTAGACACACGAAGGAAAGTGTGATACTGGGGGGTTGAGCTGGGGATCATGTCATACCTCTCGTGAAATGTTCCAGATGGTGTTTTTTGTCTGCTGTAATGGTGTCATAACATTCATTGGTGAGCCCAAATGAAACTGGGTTCACTGCTTGCTGGGCAGTAGCACGCTGATGAAGCGCTCTGAGCGCCCTTCGATGTTCATCCAGATCTTCCGGAGGGACCCTCCGGCGGACTCGCCTGTCTGGGAAGTTTCGTTTCCGCAGGTTGGTTTGCAAGGCATGTTCCGCTATATAGACTGCTGGTTGCTGGAATAAAACTCGCTCCGCAAATCTGTCGAGATGGACTGTCCACTCAGCAAACATGTGGCTGTGTGACAGTTGCTTCCTGAGTCGCGCCTCTGTTTGATGAAGGCTCCCATTCATATGCCACAATAGTAAAAGACTGTAGTTGGAAGGCCAGTCAAGTGGGCACAGTGTGGCTGTTTCTTTCCATTTTTCAGGGGTAAGCCCTTCTGGAGAGGGAATAATCACTTCAAGAGTAGTACGATTCGATCCAAGGGGTTGGAGACCTCGCATCATACATGGTTCAACGAGCCCTGTAGTGTAGCCATTGATGAGCTCCTGGAAGCTTCCAGCCATTTGAAAGTCTTCATCCAACCCCAGGTAAAAACCAGGCAAATTTTTAGCAACAAATTTAACTGCTTGGAGCAGCTGCTTTTCTCCTTCCACGGGAGTCTCGTCATAGGAACGTTTCGGGCACGTGATGTTGATTTCTTGAGGTTTCTGTGCGTTCTCAGGAGCTTCTCGAGGAGTTTGGGAGCAATTTTACTGGCCCAACTAGCCGGAAACCATGCCAAGAGGGCTGAGGCGCCACTCGTAAGGTCCACTAACCCAGTAGTGCGCCGATGCGGCCGATCTGTGACTAGGACTTTCACAGGGCCACTCGGCGCTCGACTCCGATTCACTTCGGAGCTCTCGCGGGCTGAGCCAATGAGTTCAGACAGGATGGGCCGAAACCAGTAAGTGGCATACAAAAGGCATTCAGTTTCTGGAGTCACCATGGATTCAGCCAATCTCATCAACGAGCTCATCGCCTGGGCGAGCTTCTCTGCCAATCGAATTGTGAGAGCCCTAGCTGTTTGCATAAGGACATCCTCCACCTTGGCACCTTGCCCGCGCAACCACAGTTCACCGGCCACACTCAGCAAGACGCGCGCAAACTTTTCTTGGATGGTAATCAAGGACAACGTCAGTCTCGCCTGGAGCCACAGCGGCGGGAGAATGCCAAGGTTTTCTGGTATGCAGAATGGGTTTCCGTCAGGTTGGATATTGTCAATTAACATTGCTAGCTTATCAGCTGCGCTCAAGATCTCGTCCTCAGAGGGATCTTCGGCTGCTTCAGGTATGGGTGGACACCATGAGATGGTAGGGTCGTCTGGATCACTTTCTCCATCGGTAGAGGCTGCTTCTTCATCCGAGGAGGGGTCACTCACTGTGTCTCTTGCACCCTCCGGGCTTGCAAGTTTCATAGTGCCTGGATCAAATTGGCGATCTAGTGTGGCCAAAAGCTCAGGTTGCAACCGATGGGCATCAAAATAATGGATACCAGGGATTACCACGAGTTGTCGATCCTGTATACCAGCATGAAAGAAAACCTTGTGACCTCTGTGTCGATGAACGAGGGCTGGGGGCCCATTGTAAGCTGCACACAGCCAGAGGGGAGATCTGTAACCATCAGCGGCGTAACCATATAGGTACTCACGATCAATTGAGCAGGGGAAAAATCCGCTGGTCGTCAGCACATGGTCACGTGTGGGGGACTCTAGCGCTGCGAGGACATTAGGGGGAAGCCGTAGCCTGTCTCTGCATGCCACTACCAGCCGATATCGTCTCCACGCTCGTGTGCCATTGGTGGTCACTATCATGGCAATAGCAAGGGGCGGTTTATCTTGGGGAGTAAAGGGCGCCGATAATCCCCAGTCCAGTATGGCACATCTGTCGCTGGGGTAGCTTGTAGGGCCATGGTACTGAATGTCACGGGCTTTCAACGTGAAGTATCCGTAATGGTAAACCCCTATTGTCTGGGCCATTCCAATCATGCCTGCCATGTCAAGAGGCGAGACAATATAGGTATGGTCAATGGCTCTTGTCAGCGCTACAGTTGCCCTTCCATAGCAGTCCTCGCGCTCGTCTGCAGTTGAATCTCTCCGTCCTCCACTGAGAAAGCCTACCCCTGTTTGAACAATGACAGCAATGCGTGCTGTCGCTCCTGCAGCAGAGGAGGTGGTGGAAACTCGCAGCCCACCATACCACTCGGTCTGAAAGCCATGTTGGAGTAGCAAATTATGTACAGCCGTACGGTTGCATAAGACAAGCAGCTGCGAGGTCGCTCCCTGTTCCAAGTTACGATAATAATTCTTCAGGTAGGTACAGAAGGCAACCACATCCTCAACTGCAGACCTGAGATCCTTAGGGGCTTTCCACAATACTGTGCGGAAGCCTCCAATGGCTACAGTGGACTCATGTGGCACGAAATGGCCAATGTAGATATGGTTGGACTCATGGAGGACTAACTCCGGATATCGAACTGCAACGATGGCTTGGTAGGTCAGCATTGAAACTCGTGAGCTGTTAGGGAGAATAATGCCCCATCGATGAGGACCACAGAGTCCAGCTGCTTCAAGGGTCGTGGTGCACGCAGGTACCCCAAACTCCTCTGGTGCTGTGGCAATCAGCAAGACTGCGAGCACCGCTGCAGTGAGGCTGCTGTGTGCATCCAACTGGCACGAAATTCGGCAGTGGAACACCCGCCTTAGGGCGACAGGCAGCTCGTAATCTTGCGGAGTGGATGTCCATGGGCCACTGTGCGGCTTGTTTGCAAGTCTCAGCAGACTGAAGAGCTCTGACTCCGGATCTTGGCTCGCATCAGGCCACAGCTGAGCTACGAGGGCTGCCATTCGTGCTGGTGGAAAATAGTCGCCTGACTTATCAAGTGCTCGGAGCCCCAACGGCCGTTGCAACAGTTTACGTCGATTGACAGCCGCTGCTCTGCCTTTGGATAGCCCTCCTGGAGTTTGCCTGTGGTCTCCAATAAAGACAGTCAGCATTGGCTGTTGTATGGCAGCAAGAGCTGCAATCTCATGGTAATTGCCATACTGTTGACTTTCGTCCATAAAGGCAAGCCAGGTGCGAGAAATCCAATGGCCAAAAGTGGAGTAGCGCATCGCCATTTCCGCCGTAGCTGAGCCACCTGTTGCGATGAGTATATTCTTATGTGAGATGATTCTATTACGGTCACTACATCGGACGTCAATTTTGGAGGCGTACGCCTCTCCTTTGCCCTCCTCCATGCGTCCAATTAGCCTGCCGAAGTTCTTGATTGTGGGGGGCGCAAGATCACTCACTTGATCCGCTAGTGCTTTGGCCGCTTGTGTGCTTTGGCCTCCCGGTGCAGGGCCACGCCAAAAAGGCAAGAACCATGCAGAAGCACGGCCCTCCGCAAGCACCAGGCGCAGCCGGCGGCGCACACCTTTCCACACCGTGTGACCCAGGCCAACCTAAGGTAAGTGGATCCACACACCGGGTGGTAAGTAACCGTGACCATTCATTTCCCAAGTGGATCCACTCACCGAGTGACGTGGGAACCACAAAGGTACCCAGTCATTTCACCCAAGATGATCACCACTCAAGGGACGTGGAACACGGACACCCACCACCACACAAGGTGTTCACCACAATCACCGAAGGTGAAACCATCACACGATGCCCCCATTGGTTCCCGGACTCCTGCTCGTACAGGAGAAGAACGACCAAAAAAGGAGTGGTCGAACTAAGTCACCTTTTCAGTGACCCCAGTCCCAATGGAGCACAGCTCGAACCTTGGATTAGGTCCTTACTGTGGCCAGACTGTACATTGAGCCCACTCTCCCCGAAGGTTGAGAGGGGACCGGTCGGTGACCCAGTCGTTAGCGATCCCATGCATCCCCGGAGGGATACACCTGTCTCACGACAGGACCCTAACACTGTTAGGGAGGAACCGACGGTCTTGTCCACCGTGAGCTTGGCTACCCACGATGAATTTTGACCGTTAGCCAACGGGTTGCCCCATTGACCCCTCCTCGAGACGAGTCCCCAGGTCTCTAAGAGGTTCACCGACCTTGCCTGTTCCCCCATGTCATCATAGGGTGTTGCTACCCTAGACACGAGGTAAGGTGAGACCCGTCGGTCCCGTACCACGTGTGTACCGATCGGTCCGGGAGAACCCCGAGATACCGCACGATCACCCAAGGATGTGCGCAAACACAAACGAGGGTGTGACATGAGGAGCAACCCAACATGTCAACACACGCCGACTAGGGGGTACGAAGGTACCGTGTCCGTTCACGGTTCGTTAGGGACGGGGGCCTTCAGCAACTCCCCTGCGCTATAGAAAAGTTTAACGTCCCCCCGGACCCTCACGGGTCCACCTCCCCCTCTTGTAGCCATGCCTCTTGGCGGGCCGCAACCTCCGCCCGGGCTAGCTACATTCTCTTTAGTGTAGACGATTGCAACAAAGTCATTCAGTTCGCAGCTTAGGGCAATGAGCAGGACCGCAAGGGACCGCGTTTTGCCAGCACCAAAAACCCCTGCAATACATAAGTCAGATCTTCCAGTCATAATGGCCAGCAAGAGTGTAATTGAGACTGTCAGGACATGTCCATCACCGTGTGCTGCTAGAGGAAGGAGATGTTCACGATAGTAACTGTCATGGGCCCCATCCATCGAGATCGCGGCTGGTGTCAAAAATCGGCTCAGAATTCTGACTAACGCATCAGTCAGTTGCGTTTTGCGCTCGCTAGCCATACGGCGAACAGGTATATGCGGCTGCACGATGCCCATTGCCAATGGTAGGCGCGACTGGTTAGCTTGTGCAAACACTAAGAGTTCATGGCGGCTGCGTGTGTCTCCCAGAAAGGCCAACTCTTCCCAAACAACGGCCATGGACGGGTGGTCTTCAATGGGTTTCAGCCAATCCTGTGCAGGATCAAAATAACTCATTGTTCTAAGATGCAGATCCAAAAGTCGCCCACAAAAGGTCCGAGCAATAGGCAGAGAGACAATAACAAGCTCCAGCATCTTTGGGGCAATGCGCTTGAGCGCTCTTTGAACAGGGTTTTTGCTAGTTCCGCTCGACATCACCTTCTCATGTACCAATGCTATGACACAACGCTGCTGATTATCTGGCAACTGGAGTATGCCCAGGGGTGCTCTGCCTGCCATCACGTTCACTTCCAAGTTGCCTAGGTTCCCAGCTTCACAGAGAGCATGCGGCGACAGCGCTGAAACATCGGAAGGTGCACTAAATAGCAGGAGTGGGGCACCATCAGTATGTAGGTGGATGACATGAAATCCGGCATACGCCTCATATTGATAGGTAACCTGTAACCGTGTTCCAGTCTGTCCTCGCTTCTTCTGCTGAGCAAGTTCTACACTGACCCAAGGCTGTAGATGTTGGAGCTGCCGTCCCGCATGATAGGCGTCTAATTGCGGAAGCACCATGTCCAGGAGGAAGATGAGGGTGCGCAGGGAAAAGCCTCGCAGGAATTCCGCCAGTAAGTTGCGGACTAGCAATCCTCCTTCATCATGGGACCCTCCCGGTGTGGGAATCATCGCAATCAGGGCCGCTTGCAGTTCAGCTTCCGTTTCAGGCTGGCCATCCCGGATATCCCTTCCGTCAATGGGCACTGTGTGCAGTTCAGTGTTCCCTTCCCCAGCTGCTACTAACAGAGAACTTAGAGTTGTCTTGAGATGTTCAGGAAGGTCAAAGCTAACCCATGAAAGTACACGCAGCAGACCCTCGCAACGTACCCCATGTGGAATGACTTGAGGGGTAGTGATTTGTAGTCTTTGGACTTCATGAACCCCTTCGTCAAGATCCATGAAGAGCAAGTGGCCATAGGAGTGTTTAGCACGTCCACTCCATGTGGGGTGCCCTTCTATCAGGACAATCTGATAGTTGAATTCTGTCAGAGAGTCAGGTTTCCACACACAAAGCCGGTCCTCCAGGCAGTGCACCAGTGTGACTGTGCGTTCGCCTGTGGCAAGTCTCATCATCTCTGGTGGTGTCGCAATCGCAGCAACTTTGGTGAGGCCAGGGAACACTGCAAACGCACTCAGGATCTCATGGACAGCTAGGCCCGTATAGGACCCTGCCGAAAAACCGTACGCGTTGACATCCCTGAAACCGCTTGCTGCCGCTGCGGTGACTAACTGTGGAAAGCATGACTTCAGAAATAGATGTTTGCCTTGCGGATGGTAGCAACGAAAGATTTGCATAATTGCTGTTGTCCAGGTCGGGTGTGGTGGCCTGGCATGGGCTGGCCGGATATTCGCAGCCTCAATTAGGCGAATCGCTCGCGTGAGCAGCAGTTGTTGATCAGCGAAATGCCCAGGGAGAAAATCTCGCCAGGCTGTCCATCCTTCTGCCGTGGAGAGTAACTGATAGATCACATATTCATGCACAGTTTTGGTGAGGCCCAACTGGGTGATATGTTCTTCCCAGTCATCTGTCATCGCAAGCGATGGGCCATACACCTTGGTTTGCGCAAGATTTTGCAGAAAAATATCATATTCATGCTCGCCACTAAGTAGGCCACCCCCTAGTCCACTGCAATGCACTTCAAGGGGTCGGTCTTGCATCGGGGCGTCATCTTGCCAGACTTCAGCGAGGCAAAAGACCCAGGATGCCCACTCTGCAGAGCCTGTGAGGGCTACGGGCAGCGCATCTACGGGTTGGCCCCCACTGTAGTGTTGTTTGGACACTTCCCCAATATCTATGGCCTGCTCATTGACGGTGACTTCCCAATTAGTCATCTCTCTGAAGGGTAGCGGAAGACCAAACGTGAGGGGAGCTGCCTGCTGCAGCGATGTACATGAAGGTTCAGATTGTTCCTTCCGGTGCCACAGTCCACACAGCAATGTGAGTTGAGCTTGGGAGAGAGGAACAGGAGGCACTTTAGCATGCAGTCGCAGACCAACCACTGGAAGGAAATTGGGATGCAACCATTGGGGCTTCCATTCTTGTGTCCCAAATAGAGTCGCAGCCAGTGGCAACCAGCCAAATTGGGCCAGCTCAGCGAGACTGCTGGGCATTCTTTTCTTGGCATTAGTGCCAAACCCATGCAGGATAACAGGCCGCATGTAGTGTGGCTCAATTGTCATGGCTTGGTACATCTTGTCTCCGGTAGTACTCGTACGCTGACTTCACCCGGCAGCAGGCTAAGGGTCGGAAGGGCTCCTTGCTCATAGGCAGGCCGAGCCCATTTGTGGAAGTTGGGTTGTCTGCCTTGGTAGCCATCAAGGATTCTCCGTAGATGACCGTGGCGCGGCCAGACTCCAGAGGCTGGGACCGGAAAAGTGACTAATCCAGACCACTGGCCCAACACACTCCACGCATGGCACCAATCTGCAGTAACCCGGGTGGGCGTGCCAAGCAGAGGAGAGCCAAGTAATCCACTAGCGACTGCTTGCTCAACGTCCGCAGGTGGATATGTAGTAGCAAGGTAGGCTTCGACATGTCTATGATAGGCACTGGTAATAACGTGGGCTAGTTCATCAGGATCAGTATCCGAGTCCTCCAATACAGTGATGGGCACAGGGCTCTTATGACCTGAAGCTAATACAATGACCAGGCCCGCGTTAATTTCAGTGAATGTCTCACTCCCTAAGATGACTCCTTTGGGCCTACAACTCAGCGGTAGTTTCATCCTCGGCTGTTTTGTCTTTCCGGGTAGGTTTAGTTGACCCAGGCGGTGAAGAGTCATCGCTGCTGGACGACGCCCGACGAGACATGCGGGGACTCGGGTCTGGTGACCCACCATAGTCAACTTCATCTGCCAGATCGGCACCATAGGTAAGTGGCGGAGCTCGTAGCGGGTCAGCTGTTCGGACAGCAATATGGTCAGCACTATGCGATCTGGACAGCTTCGATGGTGGGCCAGGTTGCTGCATATCCCTGCCCGTGTCCACAGAGCGCGCACGTTTGTGCGATGATGCAATGGGACTTGGCAGTTTGCTTTTTGCAACTTTGCTTGGCGTAGCTGGGAGGGTGGGATCAGTGCTCGCTAGCCAAAGTTCTCGTATCTCAAAGAGGGTCACAGGCACACAATCGCTGTCAATCAGTGCAAAGTTGATGGTCGGAAAGAGGAATACACAAGCATCAAGAATGTACGTCCCAGCCCATGTCGGGTGTACCTTGTGAAGACCAGTGTCAGCCGAAATGTGGACAAAGACAACTGTGGTGAGTTCGCCATATGGACCGACATATCGTAGCCGTTCTTTCCACCAAGCAGCGACCATTGGCCAATGGCTGAGTCCAGGCACAGACTTGACCTTGTCTGATTGCAGATCCCGATTGTCCGTCACCAGATATACCGTGTGGTAGGGCAGAAACGCTGAGCTCTGACTAACCAACCATCGGTACAACTTGTGCCAATCAGGTCCAGGTAAGGTTTCGCTCCCGTCGACCGTGGCAATTTCATAGTCATGCCGATCCGGTGCAGCTGTCTTCCTATGGGGGTCTCCAAATCGCCAGTGCTGCTCAATCGATACATTCAGCCCGTATTCAGTCGAAATGCTCTTGTGCTGTTCAATTGCGTAGAGCAAGTCAAAGAAGCTGATATTTGGGTTCTTTTCATACCAAGACTTCGTAACCTGTTCTCTGGAAAGCAGAGACATCACACTGAGAATTCCTGGGCAGCTGATTTGGCTGTAGAATAAAGAACGGGGGAGGGAGGGAGGTGTTGAGAATCCTGACACGTCCTTGGTCAGAAGACTCAAGCACACCAATTGGAAAAAACAACAGAAAAACCGACAGGGAGAAACAAAGAGAAAGACAAACAAAGCAGGCAACAACAAGAAAGGGCCAACAGCACAACACACAACCAAACAAGACAAACAAAAAAAGGGGGGGGGAGAGGGGGGGGCAAGTGTTGAAAAACCTGACACGTCTTTGGCCAGGCAGTTCAAGCACCCAGAGCGCAAACTTGAAGGATCAAATCAAATACCCAGGACACTGAGACTTAGGAGCAATGGCTAAACTAGGCAGCGCACACGTAGTGAGCGAAAGAGGTGAATCAGGGGGAGGAAGCAGGAAGAAGAAGCTGGAAGCCCTGACAGTCTTTAGTCAGAGAATCCAGGCACGAGAGAGAGAAAAGAGAAGAACGGGAGAGGAGGTGAAGGGAGGCGCTGGTAACCCTGGCACGTCTTTGGCCAGAGAAACCAGACGTCAAATGGAAGGGAGGGAGAAGCAGGGTGAAGTGAAATGAGCAATGATGGATACTATCGTGGAATATGGTCCCTATGCACGAAAGATCAATATGTACTTTGTTGAATGGAGAAGAAGCTGTAGCAGTACCCTTCGCCCAATATCCGGGAAGTTGGCTATTTCAATCCCTTAACGTGGTTAGGAGGAGCTGTATGTCCCTTTCCTGGAACTGAGCTAAGGGCAAGACTGGCTACGACTGTCTCTTGAGCCGATGGGATCGCAGGGAGCAGAATCTCTTTGTGACAGAGCACACAGTACTAGTGCATTGCAAACATCATGGTTCAAATGAAACAAAAAAATTTTATGCGTACGTTCTTTCGTGTGTCTTAAGATAACAAGCAGGCCAGAGTTCCTTTTTGCCTGATGCCCGCATCCTACTGGGAAAATGGTCATCTGGAGCACGCAATTAGTCAACTTGGTGTAGGAATGTTTCTTCCTGGTTGTGCTCAGGGGGTGTCTGCAGCTCAGGGCGTAGTTGTACTGGTAAAGACAGGCCATCGAGTATTCTGCGCCATCTAAATGTGGTGAAATTTGTCTGTCGAGACTGTTTTTCGATTATGTGTTGATATTTCCACACTATTTGTTTCATGATAGCGGTGGCCCTATCTGTCAGAGCAGTGAATTTGATTCGCACCTGAGAAAGTTGCTCACTTCTCACCACGTCGGAGGGGCTACTGGCACGCTGTAAAATGTCAATGACTGTGTCTTCAGTGCTCTGCAAAGCAGCAGCTTGTACAGCGTTGAAAACTTCTTTACGGGCAGGGTAACCATACCATTCCAGGGAGTGGCAAAGCACCGAGGCAATCGTAATCTCCTGCCACGGGTCCGCTTGTGCGTCTAGGAGCAGCTGGACATTAGTCCTGTGTCGATGGAGGACAGCAAGAAAAAGGGGTGGGAGCGCTCCTTTCACGGGCATCACCGAGGCACCAGCTTCAAGCAAAATTTGTCGCTTGGTACCTTTGGGCTCCCGGTGCAGGGCCACGCCAAAAAGGCGAAAACCACGCAGAAGCATGGCCCAACGCAAGCACCAGGCGCACCCTGGGGCGGTACCCTTTCCACACCACGAGTCCCAGGTCAACCCAAGGAGAGTGGATCCACTCACCGAGTGACGTGGGAACCGAACCATTCATTTCCACCAAGAATGTACAGCGTAAACCGTACACCCCGAATGGACGTGGATACGGAACCCATTCATTTCACCCTAGATGATCACCACTCAATCCAAGAGAGACCAACTCATGATGCCCCCATAGGTTCCCGGACTCCAGCGGCTACCGGAGAAGACGATCCAAGAAAGGAGTGGAAAGTCTTAGTCACCTTTTCAGTGACCCCAGTCCCTATGGAGCACAGCTCGGACCTTAGAGCCGAAAACAAGGTCCTCACTGTGGCCAGACTGTACATTGAGCCCACTCTCCCCGAAGGTTGAGAGTGAACCGGTCGGTGACCCAGTCGTTAGCGATCCCATGTATCCCAGGGGGATACACCTGTCTTGCGACAGGACCCTAACACTGTTAGGGAGGAACCGACGGTCTTGTCCACCGTGAGCTTAGCTACCCAACGATGAATATTGACCGTTAGCCAACGGGTTGCCCCGTTGACCCCTCCTCGAGACAAGTCCCCAAGTCTCTAAGAGGTTCACCGACCTTGCCTGTTCCCCCGTGTCATCATTGGGTGTTGCTACCCTAGACACAAGGTGAGGTGAGACCCGTCGGTCCCGTACCACGTGTGTACCGATCGGTCCGGGAGAACCCCGAGATACCGCACGATCACCCAAGGATGTGCGCAAACACAAACGAGGGTGTGACATGAGGAGCAACCCAACATGTCAACACACGCCGACTAGGGGGTACCAAGGTACCGTGTTAATTCACGGTTCGCTAGGGACGGGGGCCTACAGCAACTCCCCTGCGCTATGCCCAGTTTAACGTCCCCCCGGACCCTCTCGGGTCCACCTCCCCCTGTTGCACGCATGGTATTGGGGACCCCATCCCCCTACCCACGTGCTGTGAGCTGCCCAACTCAACTGCTAACTCCAACATGGTGGTAGGTTTTGTTTTGGGCGGAATGATATTGGGGTCAGCATGGGCTTGTAGCAGTAGGTAAGTTAGTGTGGCTCCATGTCGAGGAAAACAGTGGCCAGCAGTAGGCTGGTAAGCGTACGGATCAGCAGAGTGGTCTCGAAGGATAGCTGAAGCTACTAATGTACTAATATGCCCTTCCTCCGTTGTCATGTCCATAAGGCCTACGCCCTTACCAAGAAGATAGCTTACATCAATCACATCCTTGTGACAAATGGCAGTGAGAAGGTCTCGGTATTGCTGTGCTGACGGGACTTGTAACGACTGCACTATATAGCAGAATGTTGCCTCATTTGTATCTGTGTCGAACTGAACGGCCCTCAAAGGCAATTGGATTGCTGACGAGCTGGCTGCATATAGGACCACTTGGAAAGGTGAGTCCAACCTGAGCACCTTAGCCGTCTGTTTAATAATATCCCATCCGAGGGTTGTCCGTTCCACGACGTCCATCGTCAGGGTTGTTTCACCACGGATTCCATGGCAGACACGGAGTCGCATACTTACCCCTGGAAATAAGTAATCGGAGGCAACCCTGACAGTCTTTAGCCAGAGGGGCCTCGCACTTATATTTGCAACCACGAAATTCATAGATGCCTAGGCAGGATGCAGAGGGGTGTATAAGGAACTGTAAAAGGACTAGTAACATATCAGACCATCTAAATTTGAGCCGATATTGCTTAGCAGATCACACGAGAACAGTTCGCAAGGGCTTGCAAGTTGATACAACGAAAACATAGTAGCCAGTCAGAAGAAAACGGCATGTGCTGTATAGCATATCTAGGATCCCATAGGTCTAAAGATCGATCTAGTTGGTATGTGACAAGACTTGTATCAGGAAAGTCTCGGTGAGGATCAGGAGTCCGATGCTTTTATTTGAGCTGAAAATTCTGCGGGCCTTCTATCGAGCAGCGTGGCAAGGGGTCACATGCAAGAAGACTCCGCTACTCGACTGCCAGAAATCTGGTAGCAGATATAGCAACTAGTGCACTTACCATCTTTTTATGTC
Organism: Cladocopium goreaui; assembly: GCA_947184155.2. Lineage (NCBI taxonomy): Eukaryota > Dinophyceae > Suessiales > Symbiodiniaceae > Cladocopium > Cladocopium goreaui. The sequence continues at coordinate 31,820 of CAMXCT020004165.1, read as the reverse complement.
CTGCATCCTCAGCGCGAGGAAAGAGCCACAGTCTTCGCTGCAGTTCCTTCGGACTGTAGACAGCATGCAGATGTCAAAGGTCTAATGTCACTCAGGTTTGACTTCCCTCTGTAGCTGGATCTGTGCACGATTCTGTCGGAGCAGCTGAAGCAGCTTGAACCAACTCTTCCTCTTTAGCCGTGGCTTGTTCATGCTCGATCTGCACCAAGTTGCTCACGACTTCTTCCATTTGGGTGGCTGCCTCCATTACGAAGGTTAATAGAGTGCGTGCATACGCCAGCTGTTTAGCGGCCCGGGCCCGGCCCTCTGTTGCAGGTCCTAGCGGCGGTACCTCACCATGCCGCCACATTGTGACTTTGCTTGTTGTGTGATTTGGCATGGAGGGTGATTGCGGCTCCGATCGACCAGCAAAGGTCGCATTGAGTTTCTGCAAGTCGCGTTCACTGTAATTCCCAGTCGGGTCGAGCTGTTGGGTACTTGTCTGTCCCGTGGGGTCTGTGTACTTCCTCTTGCCATGCAAGTTTTCCTCTCTTCGCGGCATAGACTTTATGGCACTTTTGTGTTCAAAGCCAGTCTTGAAAGTTTCGTGAGCTGCTGAACTACAGCGGGATTCTCTGTTCAGGGCAATAATTTTGTCCATCACCTTGCCTGAGCTATTGGTCATTTCTGTGAAGGGCCAGCAGGGCGTGCGATTCGCCAGGATATTGTGTTCATGCATCCGGTCAACATAGAAATGATTCAATTTCTCATTGTGTCGATGGTTCGTGATGACAGCAAATCTTCTGGGACTGACCCAAATCCATAAATCCTCCTGAAAGGACTCTGTGGCATAGAAGGGCCAGATCTGCCGGCCTCCCATTTCCACAAAACAAAAATTGGTGTAGACGTCATCACTGGCTTCGGTATCTATATGACAAAAGTCATGTGACAGCTTGGCGGAACTGGACCCTGGATAGGCCCAGTCCACTGGGCTCTTCATGTCATCATTGAGAATAATGTTCCAACATTCGCCATTGATGCACATTCTATATTCGTAGAAGGACCATGCATGGAGCTGCTTGGCGTGCTCATAGCAGCCTTGCTGCCGATAGACCTGGATGCCGTCGTATTCCGCAATGTAGGACTCTTTGTACTCAAGTCGCTGGTGTTCACTGTGAGCCTCAGTATCATTACTGCCACCAGCTGGGCCCGCTTGGTCAGGCCCAGTCAGTGGGCCTGCTTTTAGCGTGACCTTATCACCGATCCACTGCGCCATGACTGCCCACCAGGGTTTACAAGGGTATGGCAGAAGCAGGAACGGTGTGCAGGAAGAGAGAGGAGAGGAAACAATCACAGACGAGTGAGAGGGACGGACCAGAAAGTAAACACGAGGGGCCAACAGTTACGGACAGCAGCAGAGGTGGCAATAGGGGGCAGCCAAAGAGAGGGGAAGAAGACGACGGCAAAAGAGAGGGAAGGCAGAATAGAGAGAGGGTACTCCCCTGACACGTCTTTGGTCAGAGGAGTGGGAGCCCTGTACATGGGACGATGGTTTGAGCCACAGGTATGCGATAGGGTATACTAAGAATGATGCCGTATCTCTACCTGTCGACATGTACCAAAGTCACGTGTACTCATGAATGCACATGCTGATCATGCACGCTGCCTTGGCGGAAACACAACTCTCTTTTTGCCAGAATTTTTGAATTGGCAATATCACACCTAAGGATGATAAGCATAGTCCTTGCTTCGCGCCAGTTGATTCATCAAAAAAAGTTAAACAGTGAGTAAGTTCAGTGTAACTGTGTTGTACATAAGCTGTGGCAATGTACATTGTAGATGAATCCGTGAGGCCTATTCCTTCACGGGACAGCTGTTCAAGGAGCCCATCATCAAGGCGATCTACCGTCTCTTCCTTGATCGAAAAAACGCAAGGGGTCCTATGCATGAGTCCATTGGATATGAGGAGATAGTCTTGAATTTGTTGCTCTTCGATTCGGATTACTGCGTGTGTAGCAGTGTGTGCAATCCAAGTCTCAGCATCAGGCATTCGTAGGTGCAAAATTAGCAGTTCGATGTTGTCTCCTATCACTGCAGATGGAGGTCTTGCTTCGAGCGAGGTTGCTCCGATAACTCCATCCACAACGTCTAAGTGCTTCATTTCGTCACCATGGCAATTCCGTATGCGCTGTCTGACTAGGTCTCCGTGTCTAGCGTAATTGCTTGGAAACATCTAGTGATCTCAACCGATAACTACTGAGTGGTATTGTTGGATGTGTGTTGTGAGGTATCAACTCTTGAGCAAATGATGGCACGCGTAGGTAATGAGTGGCACATAAACCATGTTGCTGCACCGATCTGTTATGCGGCAACTCTAAAATCCACAGCCATTTCACTGTTTTGTTATAGGAGGACGACCTCCGGCGCACTCAACTCTCTGTCGGGACTGCGAATGGCCGCAGTGGGCGGGTCCTGCACGAGAAGACTAAATCTTATGTCGGGAGCCATCATTCTGGCCACTTCCGCTAGGAGCGTGTTAGGTTGGAGTCTTTGCATCGTTGAATTAGTTCCAACGGCTGCGGTGGTCCAGATGCGGAGGTTCGGTGGCACCCCTGACCGTAATAGTAGGAAAGCAACTTCCACTACTGTATCAGCTGCTTGCCGCATGGTTCTGCGGTCCAAGAATCCGCCCAGGGTCGCAGTGATATGTATTGTCTGAATGATTAACCGAAATGGTCGGGCATCCATTGGCACTGGGGCAAGTCCTGCCTGATCGGTCATGCCTCCATCAGCCGCTGGGACTAAGTAAAGGTGGTTGACCCACACACCTCGTGTAGACGGGCGACTAAAACCTGCCACTCGGACTATGTCCTCGTACGATGCTGCTAGTGCTGTCAAGGGATGCTGTGTGATGCGCTGTCCATCCACTTCAACTTGCTGGAGGTCAGCTTCTAAAGTGTTATATATCAACTGCAGTCCATGTGCTTCTTCTGGAAAAAAGGTGACACATCCACTCTGCACTAGCCGTACTGTGCGCCTGAGGTCTCGTACAGCCACCATAAGGTCTTGCGCTGCTTCCAAGCTATATAAGATCATCTTAACTGGCATAGGGAAGTGGTGTTCTTCTCCGCGGAGTCGCACATAATCCATGGCAGTGCGGGTAGAGAGAGTGGAGGCCCACTATACACAAATATTGCTGTCTTGCATTTATCGTGAGTGAAGAATGAGATGGCAGTTAGCTGATGTTGTTGTCAGTCAGTTGCAATCCCGACACGTCTTTGGTCGGAAAGGCAACGTGACCGACATGGTTACTTTATGTATGATATGTTGAGTATTGGATCATGTCGGTCATGCCTCTAAGACGACTGTCTCGCTAGGGTATCTCAGCCAGTATGATGGAGGAGATTAGTTATGTTCCTGTCCCGTTATCACTGAAGTAAACGCCCATCTAATCTTCACACCTTTGACTTAGAGAAGGGCCTAGGACATCAAGCAAGTAACCAATTGTGCACGAGTTAATACCACTGAACAAGGATGGACAAGTTAAATGCGGGTTGGGGGTCATCCTGAGCCCTTCGTGAACATTCATTAAATGCAAATACACCGGACTGTCATATAATCAGCTAATAGGTGTGTAGGGGATATTGCTTGTTAGACATGCCAGCTTAGAAGGGATGAAGAACCTGTGAGCAAACACACGCACATGTTCACACTGCAGTCACCACCAACAATGTCACAAAGGATGAAAGTGCCCCTACCAGGTGAGCATGTGGTGCAGTTCCCTTAAAGGTTATTTGCGTGATAAGCGAGAATAACCACAGGAAAGATGACCCGTGAGCGCCTCTTTTGATTTGCTGGCAATCAACTTCACCTGACTTCTGCTAAATCGTTGGGCCTCACAGGTCGGTAAGATGGTTGCATAAGCTTCACTGAGGGCATACCAATTTTGCTGTAGTCGGTAAAGTGCTCGGTTAGCTTCTTGGACAAGGTCATTATGTTGCATTTGCAGCACTTGTATACCTTCACTGAGTTGGAAGATCCTATCCGCTTCATCTGCATGATTAGGAAACTGGCCTGCTATCGCAGCTTGGCACTCTTGCGAGAGCCGGAAATCAAAGCACGGTCGATCATCTTCATGGACAGCACTGTTGATTCGTGATTGCTCACTCAGTGCAATTCCTTCTAGGGTTGGCTGCAGTGTTTCAATGCGATTACCTAATATATTATAAGCATGAATAATTTCTGCAATAATAGCACATTGTTGGGCATTCTTTGCAACTATTGCAAAGCGTCTGGAGTTGGCCCAGCATGCATATCCGTTGTGTCGCACCTCTGCCGCGAAGGGATAGAAACCACCGTATCCTGCGATATTCAACCAGGCCTGCAGGTAAACCTCGTCACACTCTCGAGGAATGACCTTATGGAATCCATGGGGCAGTGTAGCCCCCATCGCTACTGTCGTCTCCTCCGGAAGCCATGTTTCATCTTCAGCCCATAGGATGTTCCATTTTTCACCATTGAGCCATGTGCATACTTCCATCAAGTTAAATGCCCTACACTCTATGTTGACATTGTGACATAGCCTATGGATAGGATACTTGCCGCGATGTAGATTTGTCAGCATATTTGGAGTGCTCTGAATGGTTTCGACGTTATAACCTTTCCAATGGTAGTTCCTCAGAAATGTCATGAGCGCGGTCGACATGGCTACGAGGGTGGAGCGTTTGCCAGGTGCAGTCCCGACACGTCTTTGGTCGGAAAAGCACCGTGGCTTGGCAGCTGAGGGAAACCTATACTATGTATGGTACTGTCAGGCAACAAAGTTAGCAACATTGAAGGTAGCACATCATTAGGTCAGCTGTTTTGTCTGAACTATGTCTGAGCCGATAAACTACGTGTACTGGCAAGGTGTTATGAAATTCGTTACCCTGTATTAAAATTCCAGTGGCTGCCGGAATGGTACAGCTTTAATGTAACATGTCACTCAAGCTGAAAACACTCGTGTTCTTATTTTCTCAATAGCTGGACAAAATTGCGCTACACGCGGCGTAGCTACATTGGGACTGGCCAGTCGCTCAGAGCTCAGGAAAGGTGGGAACAGGGAGGTTGGAGGCACATCATCATCTTGCTTCTTTTATAGCACTGGCACTTCTCAGTCAGTGGTAAAACCATTGCTAAGGTGAGCGCGGGAAGCAGTTCTCTCTCACATCATGTAGTTCTTCGCCTACATCTGAACTGATCTCAATGCCATCGGGATACACCACTGGGACTAACAGCTCGTTTTGAGCGTATTCCATTTCAGCTTGGTACCTTTGGGCTCCCGGTGCAGGGCCACGCCAAAAAGGCGAAAACCACGCAGAAGCATGGCCTAACGCAAGAACCAGGCGCACCCTGGGGCGGTACCCTTTCCACACCACGAGTCCCAGGTCAACCCAAGGTGAACCCAAGGAGAGTGGATCCACTCACCGAGTGACGTGGGAACCGAACCATTCATTTCCACCAAGAATGTACAGCGTAAACCGTACACCCCGAATGGACGTGGATACGGAACCCATTCATTTCACCCTAGATGATCACCACTCAATCCAAGAGAGACCAACTCATGATGCCCCCATAGGTTCCCGGACTCCAGCGGCTACCGGAGAAGACGATCCAAGAAAGGAGTGGAAAGTCTTAGTCACCTTTTCAGTGACCCCAGTCCTATGGAGCACAGCTCGGACCTCCTTAGAGCCGAAAACAAGGTCCTCACTGTGGCCAGACTGTACATTGAGCCCACTCTCCCCGAAGGTTGAGAGTGAACCGGTCGGTGACCCAGTCGTTAGCGATCCCATGTATCCCAGGGAGATACACCTGTCTTGGAACAGGACCCTAACACTGTTAGGGAGGAACCGACAGTCTTGTCACCGTGAGCTTAGCTACCCAACGATGAATATTGACCGTTAGCCAACGGGTTGCCCCGTTGACCCCTCCTCGAGACAAGTCCCCAAGTCTCTAAGAGGTTCACCGACCTTGCCTGTTTCCCCATGTCATCATTGGGTGTTGCTACCCTGACACAAGGTGAGACCCGTCGGTCCCGTACCACATGTGTACCGATCGGTCCGGGAGAACCCCGAGATACCGCACGATCATCCAAGGATGTGCGCAAACACAAACGAGGGTATGACATGAGGAGCAACCCAACATGTCAACACACGCCGACTAGGGGGTACCAAGGTACCGTGTTAATTCACGGTTCGCAGGGACAGGGGCCTACAGCAACTCCCCTGCGCTATGCCCAGTTTAACGTCCCCCCGGACCCTCTCGGGTCCACCTCCCCCTGTTGCACGCATGGTATTGGGGACCCCATCCCCCTACCCTCAAGACCCTCATAAGAAGCAACCCCAGCCTCTACATGGGCTGAAGTTAGTCATCAGAGAAGAGGTGTTACCAGCGAATGACCAACCCCAGTTCTCGTCGCTTGAGCTTTTGGCTGGCAGAGGCCTATTGGCACCTGACATATGGAAGTGCAAACGTGCTCAAGTCAGCCTCAAAGCAACTATTGATGTCCCCATGTTGGGTACAATCATAGAGCAAAATGGTGACGGACTCCTGGAGGACTCTCACATGCCTGTGGGATGACCACTCGACATCGATGGCGCTGTCAGACAATGTTGTATTCATAGAGCTGCCAGCTTGCAAGAATTTAGATGATATGCTCAAAGAATATGACATGTAAAGGGATTCAGTGGAAATCAACTATGACGCGCCTCAATGGTCCCATCATGCTGTGTGGAACCGAAATATGGAACCAAAACCAGGATATAAACTGGAGCAACTATGGACTGACTCCGAGCCTACCATAAGCAAGAAAACGACCACGTCATATGATGTGCAAGCAAATGACGTCCAACGTGCCGTAGCGGCCATTCAGCGCTTCCCATCCCCCATTCCTCCCGACAGCCCCTTCCTACGAGCGTTAGGGACACCAGCTGCCCTGAAAGCTCCACCGCAGACTGACACCCTATCGCGAAGAGCTCTGGAGGAATGGGAACGCACTTTGTGTGAAAACAAGGCGGTGGCAATCCTGATCTCCCCCCCGCCACTGCTGCCGCCAGTGGTGCTAGTAGCAGTAGCGACCCCCGCACCACCTCGCACGAGCAGTTCCAGTAAGCCACATGGGTGACGCAGAATATCCCTGTGTCTCATCCATACATTCAGCCTGTAAGTTGACCTAGGTTGCGCGGCGTTGTCACCATGGGGTACTCATGGTTGATTACTGCCCGCTGCGACTACCTTTGCCGTTAGCATGCCGACGCCAGTCTGGGACGGGAGGTGGTGGAGGGCGGTCATAATAATCCTGTTTTTTGATTTGTCTTGTTCGTGTGGTGCTACCTTAATTGTTGCATGGTAGTGTAGTGCGATGTTGAAGTACATCAAGCTATGGCGCCCGTCGCTGTTTTCCTGCATTGCTTGAATGCCACCTGGCCATATGAGTTCAGTGCAACCAAGTGAAGTGGTATGCCTGCCTCAAGAACCCCAGAGTCACAATGAGGCACAGGATCTCCTCCTTTTGCAGGAATATGTGCACAGACTGACGAACACTCTCAGAACTTTGGAAGACACCCATGCCGTATTGCAACAAACAGAACTCCTTGCAGGTGTTATCAACGAGCAAGACTGCAGAGAACTGTTTGAGCGGTCTGAATAGGTAGGGACCGGGCATGCTCAGCACGATGAACCTGACAATTATAAATGAGGAAGACGTGAGGGACAACGCGGAGTGAAACAAAAAAGTGAAGAAAAGAAGAGGAGAGAAGGGGTGGTCACAAGAATGTTATAGGTGATGTAAATTGGGGTGAGCGTGGGATCATGTCATACCTCTCGTGAAATGTTCCAAATGATGCTTTTTATCTGATGTAATGGTGTCGTTCCATTCGTTGGTGAGCCCAAACGAAACTGGCTTCACTCTTTGTTGGTCAGTGAGACGCTGCAGAAGCGCTCGGATCGCCTTTGATGATTGTCCAGGTCTGTCGGAGGAACCCTCCTGCGGACTTTCCTGTCTGGGAAGTTTCGTTCCCGCAGGTTGGTTTGCAAGGCATGTCCCGCTACATAAACTGCAGGTTGCTGGAATAAGACGCGCTCTGCAAATCTGTGGAGATGCACTGTCCACTCAGCAAACATATGACTGTGCGACAGTTGATTCCTGACTCGCGCTTCCGTTTGATGGAGCATTCGCACAGCCTGCTGTTGCATAAGGAGTCTGCGCATTCGAGTAGAAGCCCGTGCCAATGTTACAGAACGTGAAGTGATAAGTCGACAGCTACAGCTCATGCGCGAGCGTACAACATTACCCAACAGAGGACCTTAACACAGCTGACACAAGTTGCCTGTCCAGAACCTCGTTTGAACACTTTAAGGATAGACCTGGTCCCTGGGCAGAGAAAAACGCTCGCATTCCTACACCAAGGTAACTGAGCCAGCTGCTATGGTCACCCGACCGCATCAAATGCAGTTGGTTGCAACACCTGCTAAGTTGACCGCTCGAGCTGCTCAACGCTAGCCTGCATCCATGCTGTCGAGCTAGCCATCTTCGCTAACTCGATCGCATTGTATTCAGTTTTGAAAGCGGTATACACCGCAAGAGTGCACTGCAGCTCCCAACGATGATGATGCTTGGAAAAGAACAACTAAGCGGACTCTGAGTGTGCCCTGAGTGCCGTAGGCTCGCTGTCTTTTTCACCTTAGATCATGTTTCACTTTCCTGTTTCACTGCGGTAGTTCTCTCACCACTTTGTTGTGACCCGGCGTTGTCGGTGTTTGCTTCAAAGTGTCAGGGTGAATGTCATGCCGTGAAGGCTGCTCTCTGTGATCTTGGGGATCCTGGCTGGGGGGATCCCTGGTTTCCGCATTGAGCCTTGTTGCTTCCCGCACCCTTCAAGTGGCCCATGGTGATTTTGTCGTGGGTCTTGTTGTTGTTTATTTTTATGGGCCTGCGAACATGACACATAAGTTGTCATCTGCATGCGCCGAGATGATACTAAGCTATCACCTCTCGCCTCAACAGATCTGTTTCACCCATAAACTGGAACCTGTCACGTCACTGTTTTGTGGTTGTGTGGTTGTTTTTCTTTTGTGTGGGTTGTTTTTTGTTTGGGTCTGTCTTGGTGTGGTTTTTGCTTTTTGTTCTTTGTGTTTCGGTTTTTGTTCTCGGAAACGTGACAAGGGATTTGGACTATGTATCGGTCCTCTACCAGTTTACTTTTGCGGCCACTACAGCTTCGGCTCCTGCGTGAATTAATTAATTAATCTCATATGCAACATGCTTGGAAACATGTTGAACGACCTGGCGGAAGCCATACGGCGTTGGACGGAAAAAAGAAACCAGCGGAGAGCAGTGATCCACCCCCCGCCACTGCTGCCGCCAGTGGTGCTAGTAGCAGTGGAGACCCTCGCACCACCTCACACGAGCAGCTCCAGTAAGCCACATGAGGTGACGCAGAACACCCCAGTTTCCCATCCATGCATTCAGCCTGTAAGTTGACCTAGGTTGAGCGGCGTTGTCACCATGGGGTACTCATGGTTGATTACTGCCCGCTGCGACTACCTTTGCTGTCAGCATGCCGAAGCCAGTATGGGACGGGAGGCGGTGGGGGGCGGTTATAATAATTGTGGGTTTTTAAGTTGTTTTTTTTGATTATTCGGGTTGGTCTACCTTAATTATTGCATGGTAGTGTAGTGCGATGTCAAAGTACATCTAGCCATGGTGCCCGTCGCCGTTTGACCTTCGATCAACCAATTTTTCGACCGGCCAATGATCTCCACCACACCACCACATGCCCGTTCTCGACCAAGGTGGCAATACTGTGAACACCAGTTGAATACCCTGAAGCCTAAGTCCACCTATAAACCTGTAAACAACTTTGTCCGTTGGAATGGAGCGACCGACTCCTATCAAAGACGCCGCTGTCCATCGTCTTGCACAGTCCATCACTCAACTGACCCTCTGCCAGGTCACTACCAGCGAAGTCGATGATGCCACCAAACTTTTAGAGAAGGCCCGACAGAAGCTTCAAGGAATCCAAAACATCCCATCCCAGAGAGTGAATGACCTTGAGGCGGCCATACGCCAACTCCGTCAAATTGGCTGTATCTTGGATAGCTGTACCATATCTGCCAGTTACGAAGTAACCCAGGCCCAGAAAGCCATACTACAGCTTCACCATACAGCCAAGGGAGCCAACACCTCGTCCGAAGAACTCAATGCACAGATATCACCACGCACTGATGACGAGTACAATCTCCCATACCATGAAGACGAGTTGCAAGAGCACTAGCACAATGATGCCTACCTGAACCAATTTTGATGCAGTATGATGATTGGAAAAGCAGTTCTGAGCGGACTCTGAGTGTGCCCTGAATGCCGTAGCCTCGCTGTCTTTTTCACCTTAGATCATGTTTCACTTTCCTGTTTCACTGCGGTAGTTTTTCTCACCACTTTGTTGTGACCCGGCTTTGTCGGTGTTTGCTTCAAAGTGTCAGGGTGACTGTCATGCCGTGAAGGCTGCTCCTTGTGATCTCGGGGATCCTGGCTGGGGGGATCCCTGGTTTCCGCATTGAGCTTTGTTGCTTCCTGCACCCTTCAAGTGGCCCATGGTGTGTTTGTGTTTTTTACGTTGTTGTATTGTGTCATGGGCCTGCGTAGCATGACACATAAGTTGTCATCTGCATACGCCGAGATGATACTAAGCTATCACCTCTTGCCTCAACAGTTCTTTTTCACCCATAACTGGAACCTGTCACGTCACTGTGTGGTTGTGTGTTCTTTGTGTGTTTTTGTGTGGTTTGCTTTTGCTTGTGTTTTGTGTTTTGTGTTGTTTTTGCTTTTGGTTCTTTGTGTTTCGGTTCTTGTTCTTTGGAACGTGACAAGGAAATAGGACTATGTATCGGTCCTCTACCAGTTGACTTTTGCGGCCCTACAGCTTGGCCCCTGCGTGAATTAGATAATTAATCTCACATGCAACATGATTGGAAACATGTTGAACGACCTGGCGGAAGCCATACGGCGTTGGACGGAAAAAAAAGTCTCAGAGGTACTCTACCCCTTCCCCAAAAATGCTGGGTTTGCGGATGGGCTTTTCGTAATGACCACCGCAACCGACCACAAGAACAATTTGAACCGTTCGGTGCTGAAGAAAGATTACACCGCACCCTACGGGTAGAAACAATAGCCAATTCGGCAGGAGGAACAGCACAGGTATCAATCGTAGCTCAGCCGAGTATTGGATTTTTAAACACCAAATACTACTCCAATGGCTCCCCTACAGAAGATACCGAAGACTGCCTTGGCAGAATCACTGTTGGACTCACCCGGTCCAAATCCTTGACCTTGGTGGTCTCCCCGTTAGACATGATGAGGCTCATGGGCATGACGCAGTGGTCGCGACCATAGCATATGGCATCCGGGGCCTTCGAAGAGGAGAAACGACATGGGACTGGCCTGACTTCGGTGCCGACCCAGAACAAGAGAATCTTGCACAGCTAAGTAGGTGGTCACTGAATTCTGCGCCAGCATGGGAATATTCCCTCCCCTTGCAATCGCCAATCAATACCAAGATCAGCAAACGAATGAAGTGAAGCGGGCGAGATACCGTCTCATATTGGTTCGAGGGTCAGACCTTCGCTGGCTGAACAGAGATCGCCTCCAAGAAGTCAAAACAGGCCTAGCAGCTGAACACAAATGGATCCCCGTTCAGAATCTCCCGTTCCCCGAAGTTGTCCTGTATGCCTACGCGGCTGATCGCACACCCTTTCCCACATACGTGTGCCTGCCTTCAGGACTGTACAAGGCGCGCACCGGACAAGTTGTAGCACAGACCGGCCCAGAGCAGGAAATCCTGTCTCTGCCAGGTATCTACTTCTTTGATGGATGGCGGGTACACCCGACGTTGCCAATCCCCGACCACCTGCCACGCGCTAAAGAGGCGCCAGTCCAAGGTATCGCTCAGACTGCACCGACACCTGGCACAGAACCTACCCGGTCGCCGGAAGAAGAAGCGAGAGACATCCTGGCGACAGCTGCCAAGAATCAGCCCGAGGATGGGCCAAACACAAGGAGAGCAGCGGTCCGCGCCTGCAAATATTTGGGCTATGGTCAACCAATATGAGCCACCATCCAAGCAGTGCATAGAGCAGCCCGCACCCATACACAAAGAAGCAAGGGTGCAGTAGGGCCAACAGTCGACTAATCGCCCGCACGGTGAAGCTCTTCCAGTTATTTCCTCAGACCTGACTTCAGAATTACTGCATTGCCTGTCCACGCTTCCAGACCCATGGCCCCTGGCTAAGATCACAATTGACATGGAGAAACCGAGCCAGTGGGTTTCCAAGTTGTGCAGACTCTACTTTGCCGATGAATATGCCAGGCGAACAGTCGGACTGCCCTCACCTACACATGTCCCAGACATTGCGGCAGCGCTTCGAGCGGTACAGACTATCCTCCCAAAGCTTGAAGTAAAGATGATTGAATTTTTAGCTGAATGGTTAGTCACCTTTCTAATACCAGCAACGCACGTATTGGAAGTGAGGGCACCTCATCTTTCCTTTATGTTGCTCAAGGAATACTGGTTTAGAGAGCTATACCTCGGCTTGAAAGTCACAGCATCTTTTGACCGCTCCGAATCATATACTAGAGTAAAAGATGCATCACCCCCGAAATCAAGCCACAGAACCTGCAGGTCATCTGGAACGTGCAGTTTATCACAGTGTTCGTGCCGTCATGGATGATCCCTCCAGTGTACCACAGCCTGCGCAGAGAAAGCATCAAAAGCACAAGTTCCGCCAGTGCCATAGGCGTCCAGTCGGTCCGCCCCACCTGGTTTGAAGACATTGCAGCACCCAAGGATACCACGCCCCAACCCAACCAAGACCCTCAAGGGCAGCAGCCCCAGCCACTGCACGGGCTGAAGTTAGTTATTAAGGAAGAGGTGCTGCCGATGAAAGACCAACCGGAGTTCCCATCGCTTGAATTGCTGGCTGCCCGAGGCCTATTAGCACCTGACACGTGGAAGTGCAAACGTGCACAGGTTAGCCTGAAGGCAACAATTGATGTCCCTATGCTGGGCACAATCATCGAGCAAAATGGGGATGGACTCCTTGAAGACTCCCACATGCCCGTAGGATGGCCACTGCACATTGATGGTGCCGTCAGACAATGTTGTATTCATCGAGCCGCGAGCCAGCAAGAACTAGACGACATGCTCAAAGAATATGACATGAAAAGAGACTCAGTTGAAATCAACCATGACGCACCTCAATGGTCTCACCATGCAGTATGGAACAGAAGGTACATGGAGCCAAAACCAGGATACACACTGCAGCAACTATGGGCTGATTCTGAGCCGAAGTTTTTGACCTGTGTGCAATGAGTGCCAACCTGCCGCCACGGAACAGTCAATGCAGTCGGAACGTCTTGGACGAAAAGGCGTTTCCAGTGCGGCCATTACTGGATATCCAACCAGTAGGGATTAGAATGCTGTAATTCAGCTCAATGCCCGCCATCGAACCCCTCTAACAGGTGAATTGTCACATTGTAGATATATCCCCCTTATTAAGGGACAGAGCTGATTGAAACTGCTTCACGTACTCAGAACCATTTACGTAAGTAGTCCCTCATGCCCTCACCCCCCACTGTGCCCCCCACATCATGCCTGGTAGGAACACGACACATGTGTCTCTCACCCCCCTACTGTTCCCAAGGGTACCTTGGGTAATGGTGAGGGTTCAGCTCTGCTGTCACTCTACAAGTTACTCATCTCACCTGGTTCGCTCATTCATGATCATCACCCTGGTTCAAACATCCTGACGGTCATATCCTAAATGATGCGTAATCCTTGCTGACAATGCTCCTCAGGGTCTATCGTCTGTAGCATATCTTGCACCGACTAGCCAACTTCCTGTGTCATGCGTCGCTGCCCCTGCCACTTGCCGCCCTCTCCCCTCCATACCTCTAGACTCTGCTCCTTGTTACTCCCCTCCGTGTCTTATGCCCCTACAACAGAACAACAATGCAACTTCATTACAACCCAGTCACTGGCAACATGTTGCATACACTTCCCACTACAGCCGTGGTTGCTTTTCTTATCTTGTGCTTGATCCGAACATGACTCACTGTCTCCGTCAGCAGCCGTTGGCTCAAACTGAGAGGACACCGCACCTGCAAAAGCCAGAGTTGCCTGGGTCCTCCCTGTCCCCATTTTTCAATTTGCTCGCCCGTTCATACATCCAAGCCGACACGGGGTTCCCGTTGTTTGGCCGCTGCCCGCAATAGCGAGTGGTTCCTGTCGTTTGGTCCAACCATACGCCGCGCAATAGCTTCCACTCCGGATAGTGCTGCCACTGCAGGGTACCTGTTGCTGGTATGCCGAGGTCAACGCCCTTTCCGTCTGGCCCAATCGTTGCGACCGATCAACATCTACTGGACATATCGGCTGGGATGAATTGGGACATGCGAGATGCCAGCAACGTTCGCTTCCTTGCAGTGAGGGGCACAATATGGGTAGGAGATTGCCAAACAACATATAACTTTACGCTGGTGGAATACTAATTGTATATCGACGAGGTACCATGGCTGATCTTTTCTACTCTTGCAGATGTCCTTGAGAAAGAGTTTGAACCTAGCTTTTGGGAGACCGTTAACTACAACCGGAAAGAGCGATGGGGTTTTCCGGAACCACCCTGGGATGGACAAGTCTACGGTGTTGCGCCACCGTATACCAAAATTCGATTATCCATCTTTAATAATGTCGCTCATACCATGCGTGTCGTGCAACCTTTTGTGTGGAACCATACCCACCTGAAAGTTCACCCGAACGGAGCAGCGATTTTCCATGAGCAAAAGAAATTGGCTTTCCTGCTGCCGTTGATCGTGGAGGCCCATGAGTTGCTACCGCCTACGCCACTGTTCTGGGTCAATGATGACAACACCATCCCATTGTGGAGAACCACCCTGTGGTTGCATGAAGAAACCATACAGTGGTTAGCTGAGACAGGAGAGTCGTACCCACCTGAATTGCGAGATGAAATTCAGCCACGCATTAACCAACTCAAACCTTCTCAGCATGCGAAGCGTTCACAACCTCCGCCTCCACCGCTACCAACCAGGTGGACGGAACGAACTGCAGCAAAACAGCCGGTACAAGCACTGCCAGAAGCTACTCCGCAGGACCCTAAGGGTACTCAGAACACGCCACAACAGGTGGCTGATCGAGAACGGCAATATATGGAATTGCAGTCTATCATTGCTCAAGCAAACCAACGGACGTTGGCAGACAGCCGACCAGCGGATGTCAAACAAACCCAAAAACCAGCCAATTTGCTGGCCGCGAGTCAACAAAGCACAGACAACGCGGCAACCGCCGTATCAACCAATCCCAGTACAGGCGTGGCGGCAGAAGCTCCAACTCCTCAACAAAGCAATCGGCCGTCTAAGATCAGTGCAAAATCGCTATTTACCCAAAGACCAGGCCCACCATCGACCCTACCCACGAGCAAATCAAAAACGGATACCCCGGGTACCGGCGTGTTATCCTCCGACTCTCAATCTGCAACACACAACCAAGATGAAGAACAGCAGCAACCTCAAGAACAACCCGCTGCTAACGACGACACACCTACAGAAGAATCGTCGCCTGCTGATACACCAAATGAATCGCCAGAGACGCAAGCAACTGACACTGTTGGTGCTAGCAGCCCTGAGCCTGCCAGTGAATCCAGGCAGGACGTCGACCTTGCCGCAGCGGACATCCCGACCTTACAGAACATGGAGAAGACAGCCTGTGAAAGAGTGGCCTTCCATGAAACACGGCTTGCCAGTGCTCGTGAGCATCTGACGCGTATCAGGAAGCGCCTCAAAAGAATGCAAGATGGCCAGTCACCAGGCACTCCGCAAGCCTCGCCTGTCGCAGATATGGAAATGGAAATTATTGACTGATCCAACCTGCAGCCAGCCAGCATTGCGTGCACCTGACTGTGTGAAACCACCTGATCAGTGCCATTTATAATGCCGCCTACCCCACAGATGCGCCAAGAGAAAAGCAGCTGCGTGCCAGGGTAATACCCCCAAACCTACCTTATGGGAGAGTACCCACTCAAGTGTGACCCCCACAAGCCAGAGTAAGGGGATTTATGGGGATCTTTTCTACTAAGCTGTCTTGGTTAGGCGTGTGTCCCACGTCCTATCGTCGTCAGTCATCTCAACTCCAGTCGAACTAACCTCTACTTTGAGCAAAGAAGGTTGCATGAACTGTCATTGGCTCAATTGTTTGCACTGCAGCTTTTGTGGCTCCACTAGTTCTTATAGCTAGGTCAGCCATCAGACATCAATTCGCACACCAAGGTGATAGGCAAACCTTGATTGTTTTGGTTCTCCTTTTGTTTCACTTCCAACGAATTGGCCCCGCAACGAGGAACCCCGACCCCGGGTGCCGGGTGTTCGGGGTTTCCCTAGCCTTGCCAATCCAGTTGACACATTTTTGCACTCACTGCCCAGATAGCATCCACTAGTCCCGGCTGGTCACTTGTAACCTGACACCCGGGTACCGGTTGTTCAGGGTCAAGCCTGCGCCAGCATGCTACAACAGCTCATGGCACCAAACAGGTTCATTTCATTGGCGTCGCCTGACCCTGACGACTCAGACACAGACATTGAACCAACAGAACCAACCGTCCCAGATAAAACAGTCGAGGATGTGTCAGTGGACAGTGACCAATCGGAATACTTTGACGCCCTCGAGACAGATGATGACACTCCATATTTCCAACAAGGAGCTGAGCCTCCCCCAAGAGAGCAGTGGGAAATTGCCGCACCTATCGATTTCCGAGATGTCCAGGGAGTCTTGCAAATAAGCCGCCAGCTCGATGAACTTCTCCTTTCGGAAAAAGAAATTGAAATTCCACTCGGCATGGACGATATCAAGCAAAGGTGGAAGTGGGCCGATGTCGGCTCTTGTCGAATGCCCCGGTCACCCCTGACATACCCAGCAATCATGGTGGACGAAGGGAATGGAATCCGACGCCCCGCAGCTAGCCAGGTCCATCATAGGGCACGCTTCCAGTGGATAATAGATAACCTCTCATGGTTGCCACAGTATGCCACTGTTTATGTTTATGTGGACAACCGTAAACTGTCAGGCACTGATCCTCCGGCCTACTGGCCGCATTTCGCACCCTGGATCAAAGGCAGATGTACAGTTACTGGCCCCTACCGGGAGAAAACAACCGCTATCCACTTTCCCATAAATGCTAACACAGGTTTGCATCAGGTCCACTATACCTGGGCTGGTGCTGCAGCCCTGGAAGCGCTGTGCCTAATGTTTCCCACGGTAAATTTTGCACTAATAGACTCTGACTGCGTGCCGACCTCATTATTTGAGATAGCCGAACTAGTCAACCTCATGACGGACAAGGCAAGCAGAGCCGAAGCGATGCAACACAACACAATGGCCAGCTCTAGCCAGTGCCCACCTGCAGTGCTCCTTGCCACAGAAGCCAAAGCTGAACTCAATGCCGGCTTGATCATTGTGACAGGGCATATCCCGACCGGTACAGCAGATGTCGATATGGACCAGGCAACCCCGGATACATTCACGCCCCTGACTGCTGCCCAAGGCTCCTCTTCAAGTGATGCACCCGCCCCAAAAGCACGACGAATAGCCCACCCCGCCAACCGCAGATCAGCAGATGAATGGGTTACCGCACTCCAAAATAGCCGAGCCAGTTTCCTAGCTACTACAGCTGTGCCAGAAGACCCCGCAGAGGCGATGAGAGGCGGGCTACTTCTCACCCCTTTACTAGGATGTAAAGCTAGAACCCCGCTGGACTGGACACATGCATGGGCAATGCTAGGCGAATGGGCTGGAGCCATTGCATTCCCCATCCCGGAGCAAGGAGAATGGCTGCGTCATGGAGATGGTCGCTACTTAAGACCGGACTTTGTCGAGCGAACCCCGCCCTTCCTTACCTGGGCGCGCCCTATATTCGAGCAAGGTGCACTCTCTCCTATGTCTGTCTTCCCAGCCGACTGTGCATGCCTTCCATGGGAGTAAAGTAGGCCTGGGGCACCAACTTCAACAGTGGCAAAGCAAAGGGCTGCAACCGCTTGCTGTGTCGCTCATAGGAGTCGATGAGGCACCCCCGTTATGGACACACCCCACAGGCTGCGATTTCGTTAGAGGGAGTAAAATAGTCGCCAAGCCACATGTCCCGCAGAAGCGCAGTCTTACCAAGACGCAGGTGTTGCTGCTTCAGAGCCTTTGGACGCCAGTGGAAGCCCCTAATAGCAACAATGACCACACACCCTGGCCCAAGACTTGCGAGCCTGCCTGTGTCTTCTGCGGTTTGCAAGCTAGCCTCCAGCTCCCTACTGCCCAAATCCTCCCTCTCCTGGAAGCACTGCAACGACGACTGGGAATTGACCCTAGTAACGCAGAATTAGCCATCAACGAAGTTCTTGCTAGCCATACAGACCCCAAATTCACTGACTGGAAAATCATTGTCATGGACCTGGCAACTCAATGACGCTGACCCAGGGTCCCTGGACGTTCAGTGCACTGGGTTGGGTGGAGGAGAACTCGATGAAGATTGGGACGTACTGCTAGCTTGCAAAAAGGAAGCGCATGTGTATGGGCCATCCCTTAGCAAACAGGACGATTGGAATGCAAGGGCTGGCACAATTGCAGGCACTGCCCACACACAAGAATACTTGCTGCTGCACATAGCCATGTTTCCCATAGGTGCGCACACCTGGTGCCGTGTCTTAGGAGTGCCCAGTGCAGACCAATTGCAGGCACAGATCATCAGTCGAGCCATGAAACTGCTGCGCTTCTGTCCTATTATCCCAGCACATAGGAAACCGCCGTGGCCAGGGTACATGCATGGCCTGCGACTTTTCACTAAGTTATTAGTTGCACATCCGCTGGTCGGAGTATGCCTGCCCCCTGAAATCCGCCCAGTAGATTTTCTGAGATTAACAGGATACATGGTAGGCTCTCTCTTCATTCGAGGACACAGCGCTGGCTCGTATGCAGGAATGGTATGGGAGACCATCCTCTCGGAATTCCCAGATGTTGAAGGCAAAACCGTACTAGCAGCCATTGCTCTGCTACCATCGCTGCTGACGGCACACAGCCTATCTCAGCTTCGACAGATCCACCTCATTCACCATGCAGATGACAGGCTTTGCGTATGGAACCCGTCGAACCATGACATTAAACTGCTCAGGCAACGGGGCTTTGCAATCACGCACATCACAGGATGGAGAGCATACCTAGGCACTGCACAACACAGCTACTCGCACTGGACACGAGTTGCCCTCCCCGAGGGACGACCAGACATGGCGCAGTTAGAAGGTACCCCAGGAATGCTCCCCTTTGAGGTCTACTCACAGGCTCCCCTCCGCCTGATCTCATGGTGCAGCTTCGAACTCCCGAAAACAGCCAAAAAACTCCTGCGCGAACTAGCCGAGATGTGCGAGCTACCTGAGACCACGACACAGGCACTTGTCACCCACATTGCTGTTCACAACTCAGAGGTAAAAACGGAGCAAGAGGCAACCCAATATTTAGCCTCGTTGGCAACTGTTACTATCTCGTCAAGGACCAAATTGCTCAACTATACCACCATGGTTCAACATTTCCTTGGCACCTTGCAATTGCCCATGGCTGTCTACATGTTAGACTACTATTTGCCCATGCTCAGCCCCAACGAAGGCTATAATGAAACAGGGTTAACAATGCAAAGTGCAGGACCTATCCGTCAACCATGGCAACCAATTACTTTCGAATTCCTCTTCAAGGGCAGCGAATTTGGACACTGGAAAGTCAAAGGCGGACAACATGCATTTGCGTTCCGACATCCAAGCCTTGGCAAAACTGAAGTCTTCAGCCTCCTAGCCAGTGATGCACACCATCACAAAGTTAGCCCCATCGGCACGGGTAGGCTTGTCGCAATGGTAGGCACCGCAGATGCTCCAGCCGATGACGGAGGAGACCTCCAGATCCTTTTTGTGTTGGTCCTAGCCATCACGCCACGCACATCCAAAAGCAAGGATGAGCTGCCTGCCTCCCGCATACACAGACAGTGCAACCCCAGATTCATCGAAGTAGCCTTTCTCTCAGGACCTGCCATTGAATTTTTCCCAAAAGCATCTTCGATGCTTGGGTTCTCGTTTAGTTGTTTAACCGCGTGGGGGAGCGACCTGGCTCGAACGGTGGTGTGCGGACGGCGTGGGTGCAAGGGAAAGGAAAGGAAAGGAAAGGAAGGGAAAGGAAAGGAAAGGAAGGGAAAGGAAGGGAAAGGAAGGGACATGGAAAGGAAGGGACATGGAAAGGAAGGGACATGGAAAGGAAGGGACAGGAAGGGAAAGGAAGGGAAAGGAAGGGAAACGAAGGAAAAAGGAAGAGAAAGGAAGGAAAAAGGAAGGAAAAAGGAAGGGAAAGGAAGGGAAAGGAAGGGAAAGGAAGGGAAAGGAAGGGAAAGGAAGGGAAAGGAAGGGAAAGGATGGGAAAGGAAGGGAAAGGAAGGGAAAGGATAGGAAAGGAAGGGACAGGAAGGGAAAGGAAGGGACAGGAAGGGAAAGGAAGGGAAAGGATGGGAAAGGAAGGAAAAGGGAAGAGAAAGGAAGGGAAAGGAAGGGAAAGGAAGGGAAAGGAAGGGAAAGGATGGGAAAGGAAGGGAAAGGAAGGGAAAGGATGGGAAAGGAACGGAAAAGGATGGGAAAGGAAGGGAAAGGAATGGAGCGGACGGCTGCGGACGGCCTGGGTGCAAGGGAATGGCTGGAAATGGGTGGGGAGAAGAAGCCGCTGGTGATGAGCGAGCTTGGCTGCGCGGACGGCTGCGGACGAGGAATGGGTGCGGAGAAGTGCGCAGACGGTTGTGGATGGCGCGAGCGCAACGGCGTGGTTGCAATTGGATTGGGGAGAAGAAGCCGCTGGTGATGAGCGAGCGTGGCTGCGCGGACGGCTGCGGACGGCAAATGGGTGCGGAGAACTGCGTGGACGGCTGCGGACGGCGTGCAGGTGCAACGGAATGGCTGGAAATGGGTGGGGAGAAGAAGCCGCTGGTGATGAGCGACCTTGGCTGCGCGGACGGCTGCGGACGGCCAATGGGTGCGGAGAACTGCGCGGACGGCTGCGGACGGCGTGGGTGCAACGGAGTGGCTGGAAATGGGTGGGGAGAAGAAGCCGCTGGTGATGAGCGACCTTGGCTGCGCGGACGGCTGCGGACGGCAAATGGGTGCGGGGAACTGCGCGGATGGCTGCGGACGGCGCGGGTGCAACGGAGTGGCTGGAAATGGATGGGGAGAAGAAGCCGCTGGTGATGAGCGAGCGTGGCTGCGCGGACGGCTGCGGACGGCAAATGGGTGCGGAGAACTGCGTGGACGGCTGCGGACGGCGTGGGTGCAACGGAATGGCTGGAAATGGGTGGGGAGAAGAAGCCGCTGGTGATGAACGACATTGGCTGCGCGGACGGCTGCGGACGGCAAATGGGTGCGGAGAACTGCGCGGACGGCTGCGGACGGCGTGGGTGCAAGGGGGTGGCTGGAAATGGGTGGGGAGAAGAAGCCGCTGTGATGAGCGACCTTGGCTGCGCGGACGGCTGCGGACGGCAAATGGGTGCGGGGAACTGCGTGGACGGCTGCGGACGGCGTGGGTGCAACGGAGTGGCTGGAAATGGGTGGGGAGAAGAAGCCGCTGGTGATGAGCGACCTTGGCTGCGCGGACGGCTGCGGACGGGAAATGGTTGCGGAGGATTGCGCGGACGGCTGCGGACGGCCTGGGTGCAAAAGAGTGGCTGGACATGGGTGGGGAGTATACAAGCCGCTGGAGATCAGCGAGCTTGGCTGCGCGGACGGCAATGGGTGCGGAGAACTGCGCGGACGGTGGCGGATGGCGTGGGTGCAACGGAGTGGCTGGAAATGGGTTGGGAGAAGAAGCCGCTGGTGATGAGCGAGCTTGGCTGCGCGGACGGCTGCGGACGGCAAATGGGTGCGGAGACCTGCGCGGACGGCTGCGGACGGCGTGTGTGCAACGGAGTGGCTGGCTGGTGATGAGCGAGCTTGGCTGGGTTGCGGACGGGAAATGGGTTCGGAGAATTGCGCGGACGGCTGCGGACGGCGTGGGTGCAAGGGAGCGGCTGGAAATGTGTGGGGGAAGGAAGCCGCTAGTGACTATAGTGATGAGCGAGGTTGGCTCTGCGGACGGCTGCGGACGGCGTGGGTGCAAGGGAGTGGCTGGAAATGGGTGGGGAGAAGAAGCCGCTGGTGATGAGCGAGCTTGGCTGCGCGGACGGCTGCGGACGGGAAATGGGTGCGGAGAATTGCGCGGACGGCTGCGGACGGCGTGGGTGCAAGGAAGTGGCTGGAAATGGGTGGGGAGAAGAAGGCGCTGGTGATGAGCGAGCTTGGCTGCACGAACGGCTGCGGACGAAAATGGGTGCGGAGAATTGCGCGAACGGCTGCGGACGGCAAATGGGTGTGGAGAATTGCGCTGACAGCTGCGGACGGCGTGGGTGCAAGGGAGTGGCTGGAAATGGTTGGTGAGAAGAAGCCGCTGGAGATGAGCGAGCTTGGCTGCGCGACGGCTGTGGACGGCAAATGGATGGGGAGAATTGCGCGGACGGCTGCGGACGGCGTGGGTGCAAGGGAGTGGCTGGGAATGGGTCGGGAGAAGAAGCCGCTGGGGATGAGCGAGATTGAGCGAGCTTGGCTGCGCGGACGGCTGCGGACGGGAAATGGGTTCGGAGAATTGCGCGGACGGTTGCGGACGGCGTGGGTGCAACGGAGTGGCTGGAAATGGGTGGGGAGAAGCCGCTGGTGATGAGCAAGCTTGGCTGCGCGGACGGCTGCGGCCGGGAAATGGGTGCGGAGTGCGCGGACGGCTGCGGACGGCGTGGGAAATGGGTGGGGAGAAGAAGCCACTGGGGATGAGCGAGATTGAGCGAGCTTGGCTGCGCGGAGGGCTGCGGACGGGAAATGGGTTCCGAGAATTGCGCGGACGGCTGCGGACGGCGTGGGTGCAACAGAGTGGCTGGAAGGGGAGAAGCCGCTGGTGATGAGCAAGCTTGGCTGCGCGGACGGCTGCGGACGGGAAATGGCTGCGGAGAACTGCGCGGACGGCTGCGGACGGCGTGGGTGCCAGGGAGTGGCTGGAAATGGGTGGGGAGAAGAAGCCGCTGGTGATGAGCGAGCTTGGCTGCGCGGACGGCTGCGGACGGGAAATGGGTGTGGAGAACTGCGCGGACGGCTGCGGACGGCGTAGGTGCAACGGATTGGTTGGAAATGGGTGGGGAGATGAAGCCGCTGGAGATCAGCGAGCTTGGCTGCGCGGACGGGTGCGGACGGGAAATGGGTGCGGAGAATTGCGCGGACGGCTGCGGACGGCCTGGGTGCAAGGGACTGGCTGGAAATGGGTGGGGAGAAGAAGCCGCTGGAGATCAGCGAGCTTGGCTGCGCGGAAGGCTGCGGACGGGAAATGGGTGCGGAGAATTGCGTGGACGGCTGCGGACGGCGTGGGTGCAAGGGAGTGGCTGGAAATGGGTGGGGATCGCGCTGGTGATGAGCGAGGACGGCTGCGGACGGGAAATGGGTGCGGAGAATTGCGCGGACGGCTGGGTGCAACGGATTGGCTGGAAATGGGTCGGGGGAAGAAGCCGCTGGTGATGAGCGAGCTTGGCTGCGCGGACGGCTCCGGACGGCAAATGGGTGGGGAGCATTGCGCGGACGGTTGCGGACGGCGAGGGTGCGAGGGAGTGGCTGGAAATGGGTGGGGAGAAGAAGGCGGACGGCAAATGGGTGCGGGGAATTGCGCGGACGGCTAAGATGCAGCCCACGAACCCGAATGCTCACACGTATGTTAATGGATATGCAGTCACTCAGAACAATTTTCTGCAATAGTTTATTTGAACACTTGCCCTGTTACCAGTCTGCAGTGTGGAGTGGACAGTGTAGAGTGTAGAGTGTAAGTGTAGAGTGCGGAGTGTGGAGTGTAAAGTCTGGAGTGTAAAGTGTGGAGTGTAAAGTGGGAAGTGTGGAGTGTAAAGTGTGGAGTGAGGAGTGTGGAGTGTAGAGTGTGGAGTGTGCAGTGGGTAAAGTGTGGAGTGTGGAGTGTAGAGTGTGGAGTGTAAAGTGTAGACTGTGGAGTGTGGAGCGTAAAAGTGTGGAGTGTAAAGTGTGGAGTGTGAAGCGTGGAGAGGAAAGCGTGGAGTGTAAAGTGTGGAGTGTGGAGTGTAGAGTGTAAAGTGTAGAGTGTAAAGTGTAGAGTGTGGAGTGTAAAGTGTGAAGTGAGGAGTGTAAAGTGCAAACTGTAAAGTGTGGAGTGTAAAGTATATAGTGTGGAGTGAGGAGTGAGGAGTGTGGAGTGTAAAGTGTAGAGTGTAGAGTGTGGAGTGGAAACTGTAGAATGTGGAGTGTGGAGTGTAAAGTGAGGAGTGTGGAGTGTAAAGTGTTGAGTGTAAAGTGTAGAGTGTGGAGTGTAAAGTGGGAAGTGTGGAGTGTGGAGTGTAAAGCGTGGAGTGAGGAGTGTAAAATGTAAAGTGTGGAGTGAAAAATGTAAAGTGTAGAGTATGGAGTGTAAAGTGTGAAGTGTGGAGTGGAAAGTGCAGAGTGTGAAGTGTGGAGTGGAAAGTGTAGAGTGTGGAGTGTGGAGTGTAAGGTGTGGAGTGAGGAGTGTAAAATGTAAAAATGTAAAGTGTGGAGTGAGGAGTCAAAAATGTAAAGTGTGGAGTGTAGAGTGTAAAGTGTACAGCGTAAAGTGTAGAGTGCGGAGTGTGGAGGGTAAAGTGTGGAGTGTAAAGTGTGGAGTGAGGAGTGCAAAGTGCAAAGTGTAGAGTGTGGAGTGAGGAGTGTAAAGGTGTAAATTGTGGAGTGAGGAGTGTGGAGTGTAAAGTGTGGAGTGTGGAGTGTGGAGTGGAAAGTGTAGTTTGTGGAGTGTGGAGTGTAAAGTGTGGAGTGTAAAGTGTGGAGTGTAAAGTGTGGAGTGTGGTGGAGTGTGGGGTGTAGAGTGTGGAGTGTGGTGGAGTGTGGGGTGTAGAGTGTGGAGTGTGTAGGAGTGTAAAGTGTGGAGTGCAAAGTTTAAAGTGTGGCGTCCAAAGTGTAAATTGTGGAGTGTAGAATGCAAAGTGTAGAGTGTGAAGGGGGAGTGGAAAGTGCAAAGTGTAAAGTGTAGAGTGTGGAGTGAGGAGTGTAAAGTGTAAATTGTGGAGTGAGGAGTGTGGAGTGTAGAGTGTGGAGTGGAAAGTGTCGAGTGTGGAGTGTGGCGTGTAGAGTGTAAAGTGTGGAGTGAGGAGTGTGCAAAGTGTAGAGTGCGGTGGAGTGTAGAGTGTGCAGTGTGGAGTGTAGAGTGCGGAGTGTAGAGTGTAAAGTGCCACCCCTGCCACGCAAAACGACATGACAACCTGCTTGGAAACCTTCGAAAAGGAGAGATTTTGCAGCTTCCCCCATAGACACGGCGACGCCGCAGGAAAACCAGAGACTTGAGACGAGAGATGTGGGAGCATCAAAACGAGCCTTTCGTGCGAGACTTCCTCCAATTTTCATACTTTGTAGCTTCAAAACCGACGTTTTCCTACGAGTTTTCGTACGAGCCTTTAAATTTGCTACCTCAAAATCGATGTTTCGTGGGAGGCTTCCGTCAATTTTCAGCACATCTCACAAAATGCCACGTCTGCCACGGAATTTGCACCTGGTCTCCACTTGACGCGGCCCTGCCAATGCGATTCGTAAAAAACACGCAACACGACGCGTCTAAAGTGCTGCGCCTGCCACGCAAAATGACGATGGACACGTCCAAAGTGCTGCGCCTGCCACGAAAATTGCAACGCATTTTCTGAAAACGTCGCAAAAGTATTGCGCATGCCACATAAAATGACTTTCGACACGTTACAAAACACGTCTGAATGTCACGAAGTGCCACGCCTGCCACGCGAAACGCAAAAATTACCCCTTCTGGAGAACTTACCAGAGGCACGGCCATATAGCAATCGCGCGGACGGTTGCGAGTGGTTGCGGACGGTTGGGCAACGAGAACCCTTGCTACGCATTCGGGGAAAGAAAGGGAAAGGAAGGGAACGGAAGGGACAGGAAGGGAAAGGAAGGGAAAGGAATGGAAAGGAACACGGTCACGTACCGCAAATAACGGGAAGGACCAAGGGAAAAAAGAAAGATGTTAAATAAAGCGCCAAGGAAAGGGAAGGAAATCGGAAATCTGTAAGGGAAAGGACGGGAAAGGAAGGGAAGGAAGGGAAAGGAAAGAAGAGGTTGATTTGGAAATCAGCCGCCGTCGCATGACACCGTGCTCAGAAAACGAAGATTTTGCCCCAGAACGAAGATTCGGCGGGTCCGGCTTCAGAGGAAAAAAGGTGAGGACCAACCAACCTGACCATGGAAAAAAATTATGGAAAAACATTATTTTTAATGGGGCCCTCACTATTTCTATGGCCATGGAAACCATGGCTATGTTAAATAACCAGATGTATAGATGCGGCAGTGGCTTGGCAATTTTGTAGGATACGATACCCGTTTTTTCCCAAAAGTATCTCCGATGCTTGGGTTCTCGTTTAGTTTCTCGTTTGCAGCGGGGGAGCGATACGTAGTCAAATAATAATTGTTACTTGTGAGACCATGTGGTCACAAGTAACACAAGTAATCCCTGTGAGGTGTTTCAGGTGACAAGTAACACAAGTAATGCTTGGCAAGTTCATTACCTGAGCTAAACACAAGTAACAAGTCACCCAAGTATATTTTGAAAACATATCATTCTCAAGTACATCAGCATCTTACCTTGTGAGTAGATGTGTGTAAGTGTGTGGAAGGGATTACATGTGCTACCTGTGACCTCAAGTAACACAGCATAGTGAAGTAGAGGGATCCTGTTTTCTTCAAACCTTGCCCTGCAACCAAAGCAAGTGGCGCTCTTTCCAGGCAGCTTTCTTGCCTGCCTGCCAATGCTTGGAACCGTGTAAACAGGATCGCCACAGAATTTGGATTCTGTGCATGGTTGATTCACCCTTGTAACAATGGACCAGAAAGGGGTGAATGAAACAACTAAGTTGCAATGAATGCAAAGCAAAGTGA
Organism: Cladocopium goreaui; assembly: GCA_947184155.2. Lineage (NCBI taxonomy): Eukaryota > Dinophyceae > Suessiales > Symbiodiniaceae > Cladocopium > Cladocopium goreaui. The sequence continues at coordinate 4,738 of CAMXCT020004165.1, read as the reverse complement.
GTCTTGGTAGTCAAGTTGAACAGCTGGTCTTCGTGATCCACAAAATGTGTGGAGAGCTGGTTGTGCAGCTGTGCCATGGCCAATCCTTTGTTCATGACTTGTTGGTGTTCAGTGGATGGTATGGCAAAGTAGCCATAGGTGGGGCTGAAAGTGTCCAGCAAATCCTTCAATTCCCAATTCAATTTCAAAAAAAGTCGAATCTGTTGGTGCTGCTGGTTGCCACCATCCATGAATTGCAGCCACAGATCATACAAGCAGTGTGCCATTCCAGAAATGTCTGCTGCTCGACCACGAAGCTTGGGAAAACCTTTTTTTTGGTTTGATCATGGTGACTTTGTCCAATCTCATTCGATATCGATGTTTGGCATCATGCCTTTTCTGATGTTCCTTGATCATGTGTCCAAGGGCCAACAAATTGGCAGTAGGTTCCTCAGGTAACAAGGAAAAAGCTAGAACATACAGCACTGACCCATAAAAATATTGAAGCCATCCCAAGTGCATGCAATGCATGTAATCCATTGCCAGTGACATGTTTGACAGGCCTGGCAATGTGTACAAGGGCCCCTGAGGATCCCAGTGAGTCCTGTAATTTGAAGCCTTGACAGTGGATCGTTGCCACAAGCTGTTGGGTCTGTTGTCCAGCCAGCTGCATGGACCAAATTGCTTGCACCTGCAAAGCACGCAAGGCTTCTCATGATTTGTGGACCGCGGTGTTTGTAAATGTTTGGTCATGTAATCTAAATCTCCAGCCATTTGCAGCAGGATGCCTTTGAAACCCCCAGCTAAAAATTTGTTGGCCATTCTAGCGCCCTTGGAACCTGGCTCAAAAGCCATTCCTCTGTGATCTGTTCTGGGCCATCTGCCTTTGGCCATAGCTGAAAAAGACCAAACAAGAATGGACCAAAAGGTCTCCATTGTTTCACCTTCAATGATGAATTTTTCAAAAAGGCCCCAGATGTAGATGTTTGTATCCAAAAATGACGATCCTGCTGCATTGCTCATGATTGAGAACCAGCTGAATACTAATACTGCCTTGGACCAAACCTTCCCAGTTCCCAAACAAGGGACCTCGTCCCCATGCATCCCCAAAGGGATGCAGGTGTCCTTCCAGTTGGTGCTGGCTTGGCAAGGATGGTTTTCCATGCAAGGATGTCCCTGGAAACTATCCCAAAATTTCCTGAGCAAGGATTGATCTGGCAGGATACATTTGGCCCAGGCTGATCCTTTGTCATAAAAGGATGCAAATAGCTCGTGGGGTAACAGGAGTGAAGCCGATGCTGTTTCTTCGATGGCACCTTTCAAAGGTATGTGAACATGGAAAGGCTCAGGTAAATCAGATTCTTTGGCCATCATTCTTGCCAAAGAGGCTCCCAAATTTCTGGCATGCTTCAGGGATGCCACTTTGTTGAGACCCTGGACATTCCAACCTTTGGCTGCTTTGTCGATGTCTTCTTGGGCAGCTTGTGATATTTTATGCACCAAAGCCCCAGACATCAAGCCTTTGGCAAAATAAATCATGAGAAGTGCATAGAGAGCGCTTTCACATTGCATCTCCTCCTCAGCTTTGTGCTGCCTTTGGTGAATGCCTCCTTTCCTTCTCTTTTTACTCGAAGTTGGAGGCTCCATGTGTTCAATCAAATGACTCTGCAAGATGCAGAGAGTGAAAGTGTAAACACAACAACTTCTTGATTTGAAGGTGAGCTTGAAACAAACCTGGTGTCGATAAGAAATCAACAGTTCATGATTTGCTGCAACATCTTTCTTATACTTGAGGTACTCTAAGCATGTCTTTGTTGAAGGACATTTCTGATCAATTAGATTCGATGGTTACAAATGAGGCAACAGCAATGCAGCAACCAAATACTGGAGCTTCAAATTTGATTACCTGAGGACACATATTGTTGTTTAATTTTCCTGCATGTATATTGTTAGCACTTGAGGATGGATTCTCTTCTATACATATATTCCCATGCTTGTCATTACTTGGGGAGAAGTGGTATTGTTTATTTCCCAAGTTATATGTGTCAAAAGTATCCATGTACCTAAGAGCTAGTGCTTCACACTTGGTTCTTGTTTTCCAGTTTTTGTCAACCAGTTTATGTTTTCAAAAGATGTTTGTCCCTGAACATGTTTGTGAAACCTCATGTAACACAAGTAAAACCTCATGTAGCACAAGTAGATGCACCCAACCCATGCAGCTGAATTTTTTTCCAGGAGGCACCATGCTGTCACTGTTCTAAAGCCTTTAGTCATGGCCACAAGCTTCAATAGTGGCACTCAGGCAAGCAAGTTGGACGCAAGACTCACCAAGGAACAACCCAACCTCATCAATGAGGAACTTGATCTTCAAGATGCAGACAGTGAAGCCTGAGTTAGCCTCGATGGCATCTTTGATTTTTTGCTCCTTGAGCATGTCCTTTTCCTCATCAGAGTCCACGTAGTTGGCAGCTGTCAGCTCCAATTGGTCCATGGCTGGCCTCTTAGGATCAAAGGTTGATGCACAAGTGTCACTGGAACCCAAAAGATTACCTCATGTGATCCAAAATGAAAACTGGCTATTGGTCAAATGCATTTTTTGTAGCACAGTGTTCCTGCAAGAAAAACATGTTTGGTCACATGTAATGAACTTTTCTGAAGACCACAAGTGATTCGACTTTGTTTTTACCTGAGCATGCTGTGTCTTCTCTTCCTCAAGTCTGATTCTTTCAAATTAATTGTTGTTTCAATAAACATGCAAGTATTTTTTTGCACTCAGGCCAACTGTGTACCACATGTAAGGTGACTGAAAAAATATATAAGAGCAATGTAAGAAACTATCAGTGTGCTAGATTGTAATGGTTTCATTGCCAGTAAATTTTCACATGTAAAGTTGAATTTCACACCTGAACTCATTTTTGGCCAAGCAGTCTCCAACTGAAGATTGTGCTAAAAAAACGACAAAACTGTTACATCGAGCAACATTGTCATCTCCAAAAAGGTGATGCCAAATCACTTGGCAGCCTTGGCCCTTTGATTTCTGGCATTGAGCTGCCCTCTGATGCCTGCAAGGCTTTCATCCAATCGACCAGCCAAAGTACCAGCCTCTGCCATCAAATTGTCGTACTCCTCGACTGTGATATCCTGGCCAGTGGGAAGTTCCTTCCAATGCCAGACATGTGCAAGCTTTCCCTTCATGGCTTGGGCATCATTTACCAGCTGCTTCCTGAGGAACTTGAGATAGATGGCAGGGGTTGGTAGGGAGATGTCACAGTATGCATATGAGTCCTTGCATTACCTGAGGTACAGCATCAGTTTAGAAGTCACAAGTAATCACAAGTAAAGAAATCTTGATTGGTCCTACTTTGGGGATCTGAATCCATGAAACACATATGGATCTATTCTTGTTCATAAACTCAAGGTTTCACCAGTATATCATATCATGACAGGCAAGTTCTTTCATGAATCACAAGTACCACAGGTAAACACAAGTAATGGGAATATATTCTTTGGTGAAATGAAAATGCAGCCAAGGAACAAGGTCGGGTACAAGGGATCCAGCTTGTTGTCGGGGCCAATGGTCTGCAAGAACTTCAAGCCAGCACTGTTGCATTTCTCAAATGCATCTTGGGCTGGCTTTAGTTGGGACTGGGCCTGCTGCCACTGAGCCTCACTCAAAGGGGCCTGACGATCTTTCAAGGCCAGCAGGCCTGGCCTCTTCTCTCCAATGGCCTTGTCCTTGGACTTCTCAAACAGTCCAATGGCCCAGTTCTTGACCCCCTCCTCAAAGAAGAGCTTCTTCTTCTTGTTGCCTTCAACCTGCTCCACCACAGATGACTCTGCGCGCTTGCCTCGCTCAGTTTCATGCTCCATGCTCTGGAACATGTACCCGGTCTTTCCACCTTTCATCTTCACCTCCACCACATCACCTTCCTGCAGTGCTTCTTCAAAGGCTTCATCTGTCAAGTTGAACTTCCCCTGCAAAAGTCGGCGAGGGAGGGACTTCTCTTTATCTCGAGTCAAAGTCTGCTTGTAGGAGGCAGACATCTGCTGGAACATGGGCTTGTCGACATTGAGGACAAGGCGACCACCTTGATGATCGAGACAGTTATTCACTATCTCTCGCTGTTTCTCTCTCTTTCCTGAGGTCAGCTTGCTGGCTTTCTCCCATTCCTGGACCAACCAGTCTGGCAAACTTGAGTCCTTCAACATTTTCAAAAACTTTGCATTTTTCGACCTGTTCTTCGTGTTCTCATCATCATCCAAGTCTCCCTTGTCAGGAAGTGCAAAAGCACTGGAAGGCTCCACTGCCTCATCCTGAGTGACATGTTCCTCCTCTTCTCCTTCTTGCTCTTCCTTCTCCGGTTCCACCTGGACCAAGGGAGCAGCCCAAGAACCCTTCTTCCCTTGCTGACTCTCCTCCTCCTTGGCAGCAGGGCGCTTCATTGCTGCTGAGCTCTTGGCCTTAGGCTTGGCCTTGGCCTTACACTTAGCACTGGAAGCCTTGGCCTTGGCAGTTGCCTTAGCCTTTGCCTTTGCCTTGTTCTTGGCCAAGGCTGCCTTCATCGGGGTTTTGCCAGGTGAAGCTGCAGCTGGCCTCTTCAGAGTAGGCCCTTTACTAGGACTCTTCTGTTCAAAACCCTCGATGGGAGTAGAGGGAGCAGCCTGGCCTCCTGCAGAGGGCTTGGCTTCCTCATGAGTCTCAACAGCATCAGGTGCCATCTCAGCTGCCACAGTGAACAGCTACTCTTAACTGAGGCAC
>CAMXCT020004164.1:0-44567 GCA_947184155.2 Cladocopium goreaui | reverse complement strand
CTACAACTACAACTACAACTACACTCCACTAAACTCCACTACACTAATTTACACGACACTACATTACACTACACTACACTACACTACATTACACTGCACTACATTACATTCCACTACACTACACTACACTACAGTACACTACACTGCATTAGACTGGATGACACTGCACCACAGATAGACAGATAGACAGATGAAAGAGAGAGAAAGAGAGATAGATAGATAGATCGATAGCTGGATAGATACATAGAAAATAGATAGGTAGGTAGGTAGATAGGCAGAGAAAGAGAGAGAAATAGTGAGAGAGATCAAGCACCTTTCGGTCCATCAGTGGATTCGCTCTGCCATCCCTGATTCACAACAACCAATCTCTCCTATAGGTTTCCTATTTTTGAAACTTCCGCCACCGCCTTGTGCGGTACTACTGGTATGGAACTGAATGGATGTTGTCTAATGGCATTTAATAGGGATTGAACTGAATGACATTTAATGTGAGTTACAATGGTGACTCGATGATTGCAATGAAGAATCGCTTCCCTATGAGCCTACTGCTCAAGATTAGGAGAATGAACTCAATGAAAAATGGCCTCTATTTGATCGTACAACTTCTCGGCTGCATGCTTGGCTGGCCAAGAAACGTGAAGAGCGCAATCAAAAAAAAACTCTAGAATATGTGGCTAAGATGGCAAGTGCCACATTGCTTGCAACTGGAGGGCCAAAGCCATCTTCGATGACTCTGTCCAGATTTGCAAGGAGTGTCTTGATTGGAATATTGCAGTATATCCAATCAACACCCACCACCAGAGACATGCATGGATTGGAGGTGGGTTTGACACCTTTGCAGATGCAGTGGATGCCTACCTCAAGCACAATCCACTCAAAGTGTCCTGCAGAGAGCTATAAAGTGGCAGGGTTGGCATCCCCCTGGTGATAGTGATGATGGTGATGATCGTGGAGTCAAGCGACGTCTTTGCGAGACGGAGGATCACAGTCGGCAAGAGGATGACTGGCAAGACGAGGATGACTGGCAAGACAAGGATACTGGGATTTAGCTAGCTAAGTTAGGGAACATAACTTGGTGATAGGGCGGGGTGCGGATTGACGATTCATCAAACATGTGTTTACATACTGTCATCGAGCAGTCGAACATCTAATCTGCTGGAATTTAACTTTTTATCTAGAATGTGGGCCCCCCAGTTCTAAGTTGGTTTACAAACCCCATGAATATCCATGAACACTATAGTTATTTGCGTATCATAAACCTTAGCTATTGGAGTTATTCGCATGAACTTAGCGATTTCGTTTATGGGGGGCCCACATTGTATGGCCATGGCATAGTACGAGCAATGCCCAGTTGAATGCAACAAAAAACCCAAGCGACTGGTGTCTGGTAAACATCGCCACGCGAAGCGCACAGGATCTATGGCCGATAGCACGGTAAATCACAACAGTTTCAATAGGTAAATCAGATGTGTAAATGTGCCATGTTCTATACCTGTATATACCTACTGTGGATAGTGGTGAAGTCCAGCAACAGTTGGTACCCTCTGGTAATGACTGTTACATAGCTATTGAAAATGGCAAATAGAAATAGTTGATTTACTGAACTTAAAGATGGTTATTTTCCAGTTCGCAAACTGTAAACGTTGACCAGGCCGGGTAACCATTCGGTAACTATGATGCAAAATTTATGGGATTTTCATGGGATTTTGCCACCATCCACAGTACTTGGTGGCTCATCCCAGGAATCGTAAGTGGGTTACAACCACAGTGACTTACATGGGATAAGTAGGGTTAATCCACTTCAATCACTGTGGTTATAACCCACAACCACGATTTTTGGGTAGTTCGCCATCCACAGGCCATGTTATCCAACCAAGGGTTCCACTGGCGAGAACATTAATGTGGACCTTGGTTTTTCAACAGAAGTTTTTCACGGAGCCAAATTTGGCCCCAAATCATGGTTCATCATGATTAGTTGACGTGACATTATACATGATATAATCGAAGGAAGTTTAGAAGTCAAACTTCCGACAATATGGAGAGATGAAAAGCAGAGCAGGGAAGAGGCATAGAGAAGACAAAGATTAGAAGAAAGAAGAGTAGAAGAGAAGAGTAAGAAGACAGAAGATGCAGATGCGCGAAAAGGTAGGAAAGTCGCGAAACACTGTGTTTTTCCAATGATTTGTCGCTCCGGAGGGTCGAAAAGTAGGCTCGCTAAAGCAGCGGGTGCGGAGCCAGCTGGCCACAGGAGAGATGAAAAATTGCACGCCGTTGTGGCGCGAAGCACATTTCGAAGTCAAAAGTGTTAAAAACTGGCGGTCTCGGACCACTTTTGGAAGTTGCGATGTCAAAAAAGTGCACGCCGTTGTGGCGCGAAGCACATTTCCAAGTCAAAATGTACAAAACACCTCAGCTTCGGACCACTTTTGGAAGTTGAGATGTCGAAAAAGTGCACGCCGTTGTGGCGCGAAGCACATTTCGAAGTCAAAAGTGTTAAAAACTGGCGGTCCCGGACCACTTTTGGAAGTTGAGATGTCGAAAAAGTGCACGCCGTTGTGGCGCGAAGCACATTTCGAAGTCAAAATGTTAAAAACACTATGGGTTCGGACCACTTTTGGAAGTTGAGATGTCGAAAAAGTGCACGCCGTTGTGGCGCGAAGCACATTTCGAAGTCAAAATGTACAAAACACCACATGTTCGCGCCACTTTTGGAGGTTCGGATGTGGAAAAAGTGCGCGCCGTTGTGGCGCGAAGCACATTTCCAAGTCAAAATGCACAAGACACTAGGGGTTCGGACCACTTTTGGAGGCTCAGATGTCGTTTCGCTTCACTACACTACACTACATTACACCACACTACACAACACTACAACCACAACTACACAACTACACAACTACACTCCACTACACTCCACTACGCTAAATTACACTCCACTACACTCCACTACACTAAATTACACTCCACTACACTACACTACCTTCCACTACACTTCACTACATTACACTACACTACACTCCACTACAACTACAACTACACACCTACACTCCACTACACTCCACTACACTAAATTACACTACACTACATTACATTACACTACACTCCACTACACTACATTACACTACACTACTTTCCACTACACTTCGCTACATGACACTAAACTACATTCCACTACACTACAACTACAACTACAACTACAACTACACTCCACTACACTCCACTACACTAAATTACACTACACTACACTACATTACACTACACTACACTACATTACACTACACTACACTACATTCCACTACACTCCACTGCACTACATTACACTACACTACATTACACTGAATGACACTGCACCACAGATAGACAGGTAGACAGATAGACAGACAGACAGACAGACAGATAGATAGATAGACAGATAGACAGGTAGACAGCTAGACAGATGAGAGAGAGAGAGAGAGATAGATAGATAGATAGTTAGGTAGATAGATAGAAAGATAGGTAGGTAGATAGATAGATCGATAGATACATAGGTAGATAGGTAGGTAGGTGGGTAGGTAAGTAGATAGTCAGAGAAAGAGAGAGAAATAGTGAGAGAGATCAATCACCTTTCTCTCCAGCAGTGGCTTCGCTCTGCCATCCCTGATTCACAACAACCAACCTCTCCTATAGGTCTCCTATTTTTGAAACTTCCGCCACCGCCTTGTGCGGTACTACTGTACTACTGGTATCAATATATTATATAGTCATGATCTGGTTGGTGGCTTCCGACATTTTTTATTTTCCAGAATATATGGGATAATCCTTCCCATTGATTAATATTTTTCAGAGGGGTTGAAACCACCAGCCAGTATTATATAGTCATTATTAGTCATTATAAAATAATCATAATATAATCATATGCTCGGTGAGGCCTATGGCATTAGGCATTAGGGTCCCGCAATAGGCAATGGTTGTGAATTCCTCGAAGAAAATAGGGACGTTTTTTCATGGGAAAAAAACATTGAAAAAGATATGGGAACATCTTCGAACGAAATGCCGTGGGCTTCCACGCAGTTCACAGCACCTTGGTGTGTGGCAGTTTGTTATGGTTAATAGTGGTTAATAAATGATGGTTAATGATAATGATTATGGATATCTACCAATAATATGATTATAATAAATGGAATGGGAAATTCCATTATTACTTGGTGGCTCATCCCACGAATCGTAAGGTTATAACCACAGTGATTGATGTGGATTAACCCTACTTATCCCACGTAAATCACTGGGGTTATAACCCACTTAACTGGGTAGTTCGCCACCAAGTATCCAATTATGTACAGTAGCTGGCTGGTAGTTTCAATATTTATGGCATCCCGTGATCCCATGGAAAGTCCGCAACTTGGAGCGTGGCATATGGAGATGGATCACCGATTTTCTCATTGGATTGGTACAATGTGGGCCCCCCCCGTTGTAAGTTGGTTTATAAACCCCATGAATACTATAGTTATTTGCGTACCATAAACCATAGTTATTGGAGTTATAAACCAACTTAGCTATCTTGGGGGCCCCACATTGTAGGAAAATGTTCACCGCACACCCCCATGATCTTCATGCTAAAAACCCATGGCTTTCCGATCAAGATATTCCCCAACAAACCAATGATCTTCACAGTTTGGGACTGGGACCCATATCTCAAAACATAGTTTTCAATAGGTTTTCCCCAAAATTCCTGAATTTCAGCGAATGAAATTACCATTTCCACCAGTTCCATGCACAAAACCTCGCGAAATTCGCGTTCGCGCCGTGTTGTTTCCTCGTGGCCGAGGCTACGGCAAAATGAGCGCCGGACTTCAAGAACGCGCAAAGAACGCGGCGCCGCTCGACGGTCAGGAAAAATGATTGTTTTTTGTTTTAGGGGAATCATTGCAAAAATGCCAAAAAAATGGCCTCAACATCAGAGTATTTTTTTGAAATTACTGTTCAGCAACATAGTTAAGTTAAGTTGGTTTAGAAGTATATTGTTACTATCTGAAAGTAGATTGTTATTATCTTAATATAGTTGCCATTAGGTTCACTAGCGTTGCCTGAGTATATCCGATGTTCTGAACTATGGTATGATATCATGGGAGAAATAATAAGAATATAACAGGTTTGTTGTTAGTGGGACATACAGCCAACAGTATCGGATGTGGTGTATATGGTTTGTGTCACTCATGTCAAAGTGTTGTTGTTTTTTGGATGGATTGAATGACTTATTTCGGTGTATGAGATTCTTACTGGTGCTAAACGCCAGGAATTTTCGGGAATGATCCCAGTCATCACTAGTAATGTCATCATCCCAGCAACCCCCAGCAACCCATCCATTCCCTACGAAAAACGCACCAGTAAGATGGGATTTTAATTGGCTCACAAACGGTTTACTTCACAAGGTTGATGGGCTTATGAAACTGTAGCTAGAGAGTTAAAAAAAAAGCTACATGTGGCTGGCCCATCGTGTAATGTGGGAAATCCCCCGGATGGGGCCCCACAAAAATTCGTTAGCTAAGTGAGTTTATAACCCCATAATAACCATAGCGTAGGGTTATAACAACTATTATCATAAGTATAATATACACTATGGTTTTTATGGGGTTATAACCCCAACTATAATAACCATAGTGTTGGTTTTATCACTATTAAAACATTTGGTTATGACTAACATAGCCATGAAAAATTCCCTTATAAATGGAGGTATCTAGCTGTGAAAATCATCTATAAATGGGCCATTTTCCACGGCTATGTTAAATAACCAGAGGGTAGATGGGGTTATAAACCAACTTACAACCGGGGGGTCCCATCCTGTAGATATGGAGCTTCTAAAAGGGAATTGTCCAGCACGCTGGCTGTTTGATTTCCGAAAAATGTGATCTCATAAGAGTACACAATGCTTATCCCGTTATATCAATGGGAATAAAAACGGATCCAATACATGGAGGTACGTAAACGTACTGTATTTCTGGCCATATTTTGGGAGTATATCTCCTGAAATTTAGCCCTCACATAGGCCTTATATATGTTAGGCATATCCAATTTAGGTTCCCTGCAATGGCCATTGATTATAAGTGGCTATGCTTTTCATGGCTTATGACCCACTTGCCAATGATCTAAGGATATCTAAGGTACAATCGTCGCGACATATCCACGTTCCATGATGAGCAAGCTATTCGGGTTTGTCTGACATATTTAGTAGCTCAAAATCCACCAATTAATCATCATGTAATCCATTATAGAATTGCAATTTTAGGGTTGATTAAATCCACCATTTTAACAGACATTATCTATCCGCTGTGGCGACACACATGGGGAATGTCATTTGTTGGGGGTAGGGATTCGGTAGCTTAGTGCAGCTGGATGGCTTGCAGGCAGATCTAGATGTTCCTGTGGATTTTATGATGGCAGTCTGGGGTCGGCGACTGCCATCCCAGCAAGTGCTGCAAGAGGGAGAATAGGAGGCCAAAGATTCGCTGGCCATACCCTCCGGTAAACGTCAACCAAAAATGATGGAAAATCACCACTTTTAATGGATTTTAATGGGTAAATCAACTATTTCTATGGCCCATTTTCAATAGCTATGTAAACGTTTACCAGAGGTAGATACTCTGGGATTACCGGGGCTCGCTTATATCGGCACAAGGAAGCGCTTAGCCAACAACAGCCAGCCGGTGGGGATATAGCACCACGCACCACCCATACAGAGGACAATCCGCGCCGAAGGTGCCGAGGCGTGATAGTTTAGATAACTATAATACATATATATATATTTATATATTTACATGGTCGAATATTTGTATATATATTTAATTATATATATATATACGTATATTCATATAATATCCCCATATTAGTTGCTGAGATTTCCCTGCGGCCCCAGGAAGATTTTCCTGTTGATCGGTGGTTTGGCGCTGGCCTACATGTTGCTACTTCTGCCGCTCCAAGAAAGGCCCGTTGGAGCAGTTGAAGCCACTTCCGCCACCGTTGCGGCACGGATCGTGGTTTGTCAAAGCCTACAGGATGGGGCCCCCTTCAGATAGCGTTGAGATCTGCTTATGGCTGAATTCTATTGTAGGGTTTATGGATGGTTCTGGTAGACATAACGAACTAGTATTCATGGGGCTTGTGAACCAACAAACTTAACTGGGGGGGCACCATCCTGTAGTTGATAAGTCCCAATTTAGTAGATTTTCCCATTTAGGAGAGTGGCTGAACCAACACCACTTGCTAACCTTACTAGATGGGAAGATCCTCCAAGTAAGAACCCAGAATCGTTGATGGGGACAGAATGAGATGTCGTGTGGATATAGCCTACAGCCCCCAAAAGATGCCAAAAACATCCAACAACTCTATCCAGGAGGGTAGTTCGATGATATTTAATAGACATGTCCAGGTTTTTCCGCTTTTGCGGGTTTGCTATACGAAACGAGAATCTGTGGGTTTGCTTGAAATAAACTTGGTGGATTTTGATTTGCTCCAAAGAAATAGACATCAAATGATGTTGAACATTGAGTTTTAATCTACAGTAAACCATTGGATAGAATGGGGTATCTTATTATATAGTTATTTTCAGACAAGTTCATACTATATTCCATGCTACAGTGTTTGAGGGGATCAGGGAATCTCCCATGTTGGGACAATGGCAAATCCATTATTCATTCGATATTCGATAAATGTGGTTAACCCCTAATTATGTTGATTTGTTTTATGTTTAAACCACCATTCTTGGAAAATCCTACTATAAAATCCAATTAAAAATAGATGATTTGGGGGTATCCTCATTTTAGGAAACCTCCATATGTGGTTTCATCCCGGTGTTTAATATTCGCGTGGTGGGATGATTGATGTATATTTCATCATTGACACCCGGCGGCTCACCCAGTCATGCAAGTAAATCCAATGGGACCATATGTTGTTTAAGCAATACTCGTGTTGACTACTCGGACCTACTTTTGCTGCTTAAAACTTGCAAGACCTTATTAGTTGAAGATCATTGACACCTGTTTATGCATCCTCACACCTCATTTGCTTGAGGTTCATACATTTTTTCGCTTCAAATCCCGCCTTGGTTGGTTACACTATGTGTATTCGTCGAAATTTGAGACCCAAGAAAAACCACAGATTTTAGTTTATGATGTTTATTGTTAGTATTATCCATCTAATTCTTGGGATACCCAATGTTCATCCTAGTCGCCATTTCCTTTATGCATCGTGAACGATTGCAGGATCAACTTGGCCATCAACATTCTCTGCGGCGGTGAGTGCCATGGCTAACAAAAAAGGATGGTGCCCAGTGATGTGAACGTTGGTTAATAAACCCCTATGGATACTAGTTTGTATTATCATGTTATATCTACCATAAACCATAGTTAAACCATGTTAAACCACTTATAAGGCAAAACTGAATGCTATCTTGGGGGCCGCATGCTGTACTAATATTTGAAATAGTTGAAACAGCGTTCTTGGTGATTGTTTATTTAGGGCAAAGCCGGTGGTGACAAAGTTGTCTTTGTGGAACTCACCGTATATATATATATAACATTGGTTACATCATTTTATGTCCTATTGACCCCAAACACATGTTGTTAAAATCGCCCTGTATGATGCAAATTATTGCTAATATTTCTGCCCAAATTACTGCGACCCCAGCCGAGGTGACGAGGTTAGTTAGAGAGAATTAACGAGGTCAGTAGCGAGGTTGCTTATTGAGAATTAAGGAGTATGGGCAGTTTTCGGACATGTAGATGGCACGGACCCATGGAATAAAACTTTTGGAGAGCTGGAAAGTTTATTTTGATGATTCAAGCAGGTGGTTGAGTTAAATTTGTATAGATCGAGGCGGCTGTGTAGTGGAAGTAAATAGATTCCAAACCCACCAAAAAAAACTTTTCAGGCTGCCAAAAGTTTGTTTCATGTCCATCCGGTGCCTCACAGACAGCGCGCCAGGGTTTGTAGCAGACAAAACTTTTCAGCGCTGGAAAAGTTTTTTGCCAGACACCCTCACTTCAGTACTGGGGCTCAAAGACTCGCACGCGCAAAGTTCCAGGGCCATGCCGCTGCGAGTTCTTCTCCATCCTATAGATATACATATATATATATATATATACATCCATACATACATACCTACAGCCTGAAATTTATAACGAGGCGAGGGGTTATTTTCGAAACCAGATTTAACGAGGCGAGGTGCTATTTTCTAAACCACATGTAACGAGGCGAGGTGCTAAATGCGCGTAACGATGATCAGACACGAGGTAGACGAGGTAAGAAATAAAGTAATTTGCACAGATATTTGGTAATCCACACAAAAAATAATCAGAAAAACTAGAGTTTACTTAACGTTTCTTTCTTTCCTGGTGGTTTCAATAATGGTACAACCATACACAATCCAAGCTGTGATGTTGGTACCTCCAAGGAAGGACTTCATCTATGCGGTACCTTGGACCTCGCTGACCTCGCTGCGTCGCGTTCGACACCACTGTTGATGAACAGTGGTAGCGGGTTTTACTACCAAATACCCTCTGGTAAACAGTTGCATAGCTATTGAAAATGGCCATTTATAGTTGATTTTCCCATTAAAAATGGTGATGTTCCATAGTTATGTTAGTTTACCAGAGGGTATATTGATACATATTAGGTTGATACATAGTGGGGATGATCATAATTCAGCATGAGAATCCCCTTCCTAACCAGTAAAAAGGGGATGACGGAGGGTTTTGAACATTGTTCAAATGGTGACTTAACTAACACAATCTGGGGCATCAGCCAAAATCATGATTTCAAGAAGGACAATGATGGATGTTAGGAGAATACGTGAGATTTGTACAGCAAAGATTAGACTTTTGTCAGGGAATTTGAAGTGAGTCATTTAACAAGGATACATTTAAGGTCCCGAAAAGGAGGTGGACACACATACATTATACGGCTTATGTAGGGCTTAACAAAGCAGCTTTGGGATTTAGTCTGAACATATTCCGGCTTGTCACTCGGACATATTTGTGATCCTCATTATTCTTTGGAATTATTCTATAGATTTCAGTTGATTTTCCCGCTTTACTTTGGCCTATCAATTTTCATCAGTTGGCGTTGCAAAGGCGTTATTTCTTTTTCGCTGAGAAGTGCTGTTGGCAGCACGTCACCTAGCGAAAGACCTTACAGAAGCGTTGAAGTGTTTCGGTCAATGTTCGACGATTCTTTTCGAGATGTATCATTATATATCATTGATCATGCAATATATCCATGTGATATATAGTTCAATTATATAGTTTCATTCTAGTAGTTCCCAATGAAATGGAATGGTATGGTACAGTTTAATTCTGGTGGTTCCCAATTCTCATCATATCCCCATTACATTGCCATTACATATATATATATATATCATAGAGATGCCAGATGATATGATAATATACTGGTTGGTGGTTTGGATCCATGGAATATTTATGACTTTCCATTCAGTTGGAAATGTCATCATCCCAACTGACTTTCACTCCATCATTTTTCAAAGGGCTAGGTATACCACCAGCAAGTGATGGTTAGATGGATAAGTTGGTTGATTCTACCAGCTAAGTTGGTTCATTCTACCAGTGAATATTGGTGAATATTGGTTGATTGAATCATAGATGTCCTTTTGCCACTGGTTGGTTGACTAATAGAGATGCCAGATGATATGATAATATACAATGATTATATATGCCATCCGATTCCTCGCCATGGATCCATCGTCGATGTCCTTTTTCCGTTGATTTTCATAGAGGGGTTTCTTCAGAAAGCACCGAAAAAGAATAGGTAAATGATGATAGATGGGATTAACAAGCTCCCGGCCCAAACCTATCTTTACCAAAAGGACATTACTTACTGGTGCTAAACGTAGGGAATTTTCGGGAATGATCTACTGGCTAACTATCAATTTCATCATCCCAGCAACCCCCAGCAACCCATCCAGCAACCCTACTATAGGTTATATTGTTTGTTATCTATAAACCATAGTTATTGACCTATAAACCATAGTTAATAGATGGGATTGACCGACCCAGTAAGTATTTGTATATATATATATATATAAACCCCTCTGGATACTAGTTTGTGTTATCATGTTATATCTACCATAAACCATACTTAAGTCATATCCATTCCCTACGATTTAGCACCAGTAAGATTCGAATGCCACAGTTGTGGAGCTCAAGGTGAATCCCGCGACGGGAATCGTTGAGACTACGCCAACCTTCAAGGAGATCTGGATCTAAGAAATGGCTGGAGAAGCCATAAGAAAATGATGATGCCCCCCGTGGAACAACGATAGAAACCATAGGAAAATGATGATTCACAAGTAGACATCTGGGTTTTAATGGGATTTATTATAGCTCAGTGGGTGCAAATAACTTCAATAACTATGGTTTATAGGTGATATATCTATAGTATTCTATAGTTAATGGGCTTATAACCAATTTATAACTGGGGGGCACCACCTTGTACAAATGGTTATGACTCAAATTTGGGCACCCCTAAAAATGGATCGCGCTAAAAATAGACTAAAATGGTCCCCCAGGTCTGCAATTTTGACCAATAACCAAATATAGTCCGTTCAAGTATGAAACAATTATATCATAAACCAGTTCTGAATTGATATGAACGTGAATAGGGATGTTGAACCATCGAATGTTGTATGTTTTATTATGTGTTTGTTTATTGGATCATCCAGGATAGGATGATAATCCCCCTGTGAAAGATGGACTATCCACTACTTGGGGGCAACGTACTAATCCTACGCAGGGATTTCCCAAGAAACTGGGCAAACTTCTAGTCACATCACCATCAGGACATGATCGAAATGATGGGTATCTATCCAAATAACATGGCTGAACTGTTCAGCTTGGTATTTTTGTTCCTTCTGATTTACGAAACATCGATTTTTCATGGTGTTTTCATGCGGTCTGGATTGGGTCAAACATATCAAGTCTTGTGTATATACCCTGGGTTTGTATTAGTTAAATACCTTGGACGATACGGGGCCAACTGTGCCATCGGCGCTTCGTCACATGAATACCAAAAGACGGACAGGAACTCTGAAGATAAGCATATAGTTGTAGGGGCACCATATCCCATCTTATGGAGGTTACGCCCATAGTTATGCCATAGCTTTGCAATTTGCAAAGTTATATCCATTATTAACCATTAATAACCAGTATTAGTCATGATTACCAATTATTATAAAGCCATATTAAGTTTGCATAGTTTAATCCTTGACAATGAACCTGACTGAGCTCCGAAGGGAGATTCCTTGATGTGAGGTCGCAGCATGCTGCCTCGGTGGTACCCCGATCATTGCACTGGGCACTTGATGACTCGGTGCTGTGGTGGCAATCGTGGGTCATCATGCTCAAGGATTAGCAGTGCCACTCCTTGATTGCTCACTGGCTCAGTCAAGCTAAAGTACGGCAACACCTCAATGATGTTGGCAAGGACCACTCCTTGGCTTCCGGGTGCAATCTGGTTTGCTGCAATTTGACCCAGCTCGTGACCATCTTGCTGCTTGAACACTGAATTGGGAACTGCTAGCTGCTCTGCTCGGAGTTGCAGCGGCAGCCTCTTGGTTGGCTTGTGCTTGAGCTTGTTGTTCTCGTTCCCAATCGGTTTGGCTTCACTTGCTTTGCGCTGGATCAGGACCTTGAGTTCTTCAGCTAACACAACCCTAATGGGCGGCTGGTGGAGGCTGGCTCTGGATTTCAAGTCTGCCCATGGCTTGGAGCAAGAGCTACAGGCCCCAATTTGCCCAAAGCATCTCCGCCCAGCCAGTGAGATCATCACCTTCTTGACCATGTGCATTTCCATGCGGCTCAAACCGCAGGCCAAACAACTTGCAGAAGACATCCTTCGAGGGTCGTCGCCGAAGTTGACAACGGTTCAATCTTTAAGGAGCCTGTAACACAGGCGTGGGAACGTCAGGAACCATTCCTGTTGCTTCCGTTCTGCCGAGGCGATGGGACAGTTGGAAAATGATGGTGATTGATGGGAACTCTTGGGGATTGGAATATGACAATATAGTGGCATAATGGATATCTAATATGTCTGGTGATTTTCCATAGTGATGTTATTTTACCAGAGGGTATATATATATATATATATGGGATAATGGTGTATATATATATATATTCTTGTTGGTGGTTTGGCACCATGGAATTTTATGACTTCCCCTATAGGTGGGATGATGATCCAATCTGACGAACTCATATTTTTCAGGGGGGTTGAAACCACCAACCATATCTATAAAACCAAGAATATGACATTGGGATTGTCGGAAAATGATGTGAAAACCCATTCCATCCAATGGATAATGATGATTTCCCACTAAAATAGCCATAAAACGGGTGTTCAGACACATCCATATGGTCATGATATGGTTTGTGATGTCTGCATCAGCAAGGCAATAATGGAAAAGAGTTTTCTCAAAGCCAGCTCCTCGCTTTCCAGTTCTAGTTTTGTTTCTTACAATGTGGTGCCCCCGCAGTGATGTTTGCTGGTTTCTGTTCACCTCCTTAAGTACAGACAAATCTGACACAAACCATCGAATTCACCAAGTTATGTGTGTCAACTTAGCTAACTTTGGGGCACCACCTTGTAACTAAAAATGGGAGTGCAACCAAGAAAAACCTGGGGGTATATCAGTATATCATGGTATATCCGGGGCTTCCCCAACTATAAGACATGCGGTGCAGTTCCAGTTTTGTTTGTCACGAAAGGTAGCTCCAGAGGGGCTACCTTGAGTTTTACTTTACGAAGTAAAGGGGAGGGCGGCCAGCCCCGTTACCTGATTCTTCAGGAGATTGCTAGTCATTTTAGTAACCCCCCCCCCTCCACACCTCCCACGCACCCTAAGAGCAGACTCAAAACATTGTAATTTACAGTATTTTTGTTCTTTTCGGATCAAGAAACCACATTTTGCTACATGGTGAAACCTCCGTAAATACCAGTGTTTTTGCTAGGTGCTGGCCAAAAAACACTGTAAATACCGTGTTTTTTACTACCAGAGGCAAAAAACATCGTAAATACTGTGGTTTTGGGCTTCCGACCCGCCAAAAACATCGGTATTTACGGTGTTTTTTGCTCCGAGAGTTGCAAAAACACGCGAAAACACCACCGATTTGACGATTTTCGGCCACTACGGAACCGAGCAAAAACGCTGCAGGGGTAACACCAACACCAACAACAACAACACCAACAGCAACAGCAACAACAACAACGACGACAACAACAACAACACCAACACACAACGCACAATGCACAACGCACAACGCACAATGCACAATGCACAACGCACAACGCACAACGCACAACGCACAACGCACAACACACAAAACACACAACACACACACAACACACACAACACACACAACACACACAACAACACACAACAACAACACACAACAACACACACACAACCACACACAACAACACACACACACACAACAACAACACACAACAACACACCACAACACACAACAACACACAACAACACACGCAACACACAACAACACAACAACGCAACAACAACACACAACAACACACAACAACACACAACAACACACAACAACCCACAACAACACACAACAACACACAACAACACACAACAACACACAACAACACACAACAACACACAACAACACACAACAACACACAACAACACACAACAACACCACAACAACACAACAACAACACAACAACACACAACAACACACAACAACACACAACAACACACAACAACACACAACAACACACAACAACACACAACAACACACCACAACACACCACAACACACAACAACACACCACAACACACCACAACACACAACAACACACAACAACACACAACAACACACAACAACACACAACAACACACAACAACACACAACAACACACAACAACACACAACAACACACAACAACACACAACAACACACAACAACACACAAAAACACACAACAACACACAACAACACACAACAACACACAACAACACACAACAACACACAACAACACACAACAACACACAACAACACACAACAACACACAACAACACACAACAACACACAACAACACACAACAACACACAACAAAACACAACAACACACAACAACACACAACAACACACAACAACACACAACAACACACAACAACACACAACAACACACAACAACACACAACACACAACAACAACAACACCATCAACAGCAGCAGCAGCAACAACACAACAACAACAGCAACAACAACAACAACAACAGCAACAACAACAGCAACAACAACAACAACACGAACACGAACAATACCAACACCAACAACACGACCAACAACACCAACACCACCAACAAACCCAACCACACCAACAACACTAACAACACTAACAACACCAGAAACACTACCACCACCAACAACACCAACACCACCAGCACCACCAACACCACCAACACCACAACCACCACCAACCCCAACCACATCGCCGAAGCCTTTCAGTCGCTTTTAGCAGACTCCCCTTCATATTTTTGGAAAGAAAATGGCCGCGTCGCTTTTACCAGACTCCACTTTATGTATTTTTCCCTCCCCTCTCCCCTTCATTTTTTCTTCGGTTCCTTTCTTGCTTACCTACCTTTCGTGTTCCCCCTCTCAAGTTGGTATATCTACCAAAAAAACAATTCCAACAATGAAATACAATGAAATATACCCTCTGGTAAACAAACATAACTATTTAAAATGGCCATTTATAGTGGATTTACCCATTAAAAATGGTGATTTCCATAGTTATGTTAGTTTACCAGAGGGTAGTTTAGTTGCAAACCAACTCAGCCAACCAACTGAGTCACACATCTCAAGTTTGATGGATGATCTTGTTGGGGAATTCCTGGGAACCCCTTATTGTTTTTGTCAGACTGTCACGTTCATGTCAAGCCTTTGGAAGTATTGCTGTTGAACTGCGCTTAAGACTTTGATGAACGCATTCCTAGGAAAGTGAAGTGCGATCTAGTGCTAGAGTATTGCCAGATGCTCACTTCAGCACCTCCAAAATGATCAAACGTATTCTTTTTTGATCACGGAACTCGGGTCTCCGTGATAGACATTTGATCCTCGGAGTGAATATATGTGATGTGTTGGAGGGTATCTCCCCCAAACTATGCTAGTTTTTTTTTCCGGTACACTCAGTTGTTCATCCCAGTTAGTAGGCGGTAAGTTCGGGTGAAATAACTGGACCGGATCCTAGCCATTTAAAAGCCATTTAACAACTATCCATTTGTATTATCTCAGTGTATCAGTTCTAATCGCATTATTACCATCAATTACATATATATATATATATATTGTACAATACACTCAATACACATGATATAACCTAATTATAAGCTCATTATATCCTCATTTCTAACATTTTACAACTCACTTAAGACGAACGCAGGGCTCTGGAATGTGCACCATGGATCTGTGCCATTCATGCCATGACTCATCTCTGTGGTTGGGTAATTGCCAACCACAAATAGACCATGGCGCCACCATAGCTATGTTAAATAGCCAGAGGGTATATGTTTTTTGAAAGTAACCAACAAATGTGTTGTTTTTTGCAGAACTGATGTAAATCTTAGATGATATGGATCATATACTCACCAATAAATGGGGATAACTAACCAACTACAATATGATATGTCACCACCCTCCAGTTATTTAATACAGCTATGGTATAGGTGGCCCATTTAGTTCGATGGTCTATGATAATTTACCTATCAAGTTCGCAAACTGTTAAATTAAATTACCAGAGGATATCAATATTGTTGGTGATATATCCCATTCCATGATATTCCCATTATATTACCATAGTTATACCCATGGAAACCCCGGCAGCTACTAGCAGCAACCGTTACCCCCAGGAGCAACAAATTCTGACGCACAATCAGCGGACGGTGCTGAGACACTTGAATGATCTCAGGCATTGGGCGGGCGATATGCCATTAATATAACTGAGATCTTCCACAGATATTATATATATATGTATGTAATATATATATATATACATAGATAAAATGTATATATAATGTTAATATAATGTATATATAATGTATATTTAACGTATATATAATTTATATATAATGTATATATAATGTTTATATAATGTATATATAATGTATTTATAATGTTTATTTAATGTATATACAATGTATATATAATGTATTTATAATGTTTATATAATGTATTTCTAATGTATATATAATATATCTAATATAGATAATGTATATATAATGTATACATAATGTATAAATAATGTATATAATATATATCATGTATAATATTTATATATAATGTATATTTAATGTATATATAATGTATTTATAACCCATATTTAATGTATTTACAAAGTATATATAATGTATATACAATGTATACATAATGTATACATAATGTATATATAATATATATATAATGTATATATAATGTATATATAATGTATATTTAATATATAATATATGTATAATGTAATGTATATATAATGTAAATATAATATATATAATGTATATATAATTTAATGTGATATAATATAGTATAGTATAATGATATAATATAGTGTATATATAATATAATATAATGTAATATAATATAATATCCAATTTAATATAACAAATTTATACCCAATTAATCAAATATTGTATAATATGATATAATATAATATGATATAATATAATATGTTTTAAGATGATATAATATGATTTAATATGATATAATATGATATAATATGATACAATATAGTATATAATATTTTATATCATAATATAATATTATATTATATTATATTTTTTATTATACAATACAATAATACATATTTAGTATATGTCTATATCTATGTAAATATATACATATATGGTGGGTTCTATAAATGGGGATACCCCAATAGCTGGATGGTTTAGAATGGAAAAATCATCCGGAAACCATCGCTTTGACCATCGTTTGGCCGTTGTTTGGTGGATCCGTGACCTCAATCCCTTGAGATCGGGATAGATAGGGTATACCCGGCCTGGCAAACGTTCAAAAAACCATGGAAAGATCCACCATTTTTCATGGGAAAATTCACTATTTCGACTGGGTCATTTCCGATAGCTATGTAAACGTCTACCAGATAGGGTATAAATCAATGTCTCATTAGCCAACTTACATACTGTGGATGGTTGCTAGCCATCCTGCACCACCAAAAGGATGATTGAAACCCTATAAATAATGGGAAAAACAAGAGTCAACTTGTTCAGGATTTCTTCCATCCACAATATTACCCTCTGGTAAATTAACATATATAACTATGGAAAATCACCATTTTCAATGGGTAAATCCACTATTTCTATGGCCATGTTCGTTAAATTACCAGAGGGTAAATGGGGTGCACCACTTTGTACCATCGCCACTTGGCTTCTGGCTCGAGGACTTGCGAACCCACCCCTCTATCCCGTTCACGGCTGGGAAGTGACGTCCCTTGGCTCGGGGGTGTCCCCGTTCGATAGTGTTCAGTTGGTGCCTAGATAACTCCAATTTCACTATGGTTAATTTCACTATATAATATTGAAAGATATATATATATATATACATATGATATATATTATATGTATATATGCATAGATATCTTCATATTGTTGGGGACTCCACATGTATATATATATATATATCTATCTACCTTGGTAAATTTCATCACGACCTCACTGTTCTCCCGAGCCCTGGAATCATGGTTAATAGAGGGAATCATCCCAAAATGGCCGCAATTTTTAGGTTAGTGAAATATTGTAATTTACCATAATCTATAGTTAATGATGATTATAAAGCAATTTATAAATGGCAGCCACCACCTTGCATGACTTTTGTTGGGTTCAGAATCCAAGCATGGAGGAACTGTATCCTATGTTTGGCCATTTTTTGTGGGATAGAAGGGATATTCCCTTACATAGGCCTCACATAGACCTTTAATGGGATGTTAAGGGTGGAAATTGGTCAATGGGAATTTCTGGTCTTTTAATCTTTTGCAATAAATAGGAATATCTACAAACCAGCTAACAGATTAAATGGAGCATGCCTCAAAATGGCCACTTGAACAGCACTTGAATTGCGAAAATTGAAAATGCATCAAATTCTCAGGTGCCCTGGTTTCAGACAATCCCTGTTTAACAGTCAGTTGGATGATTTACTGAGTTTAGTGGATAAAGCTTGGGTTGGTACTTAGCAGCACTTTACTTTTCTGCTAGAGTGGAAAAGTAGACTAAACGTGACTAACCAGCAATTTAAAGTTGATCCAGCACTGGCCATGTTTAGAGCAATCTCATGGCCGACCCCCACAAGTGATGTGCAGATACCACCAGAAGTAATACGCATTGCCCAATTTTTTGTCAAATACCCCGCATCAATTTTCCAATGATTAGATCCCAAAATGATTAGACAGCAGGATATTCGGGGGGAGGGTGATTCAGAAGCATGGCTTGAGAACAAAAACTCCATTGGTTTTAATACTGGTTTTGTCTAACTTTGGGTTATTTGGGGTTCCCCCTATGTTGGGAAACCTCCATCTATATCTACATAAATATACACATAATTATATACTTTGTACGGCTACATACATATTGTTATACAGTACAGTATATACAATACCCATAGGCTCCCCATATGGTATATTTACCCTACATTTTTGATCATTTATAGGCCAATGTTGGTGTATATATGTATATATATATATACACACCATTTTTCCCCCAAACGTCCAAGTTCGGCCATGACTCTCGTCATCACTTGGAAGTGTTCCAGTGAACTAAGTGGATAACTTCAGTTATACGGGCCCCATATCCCAAGACAAGGAGCTTAGTTCACCATGGTTATAGCCATAAAAGTAGCTCAACTGCAGCCCCAAGTAATATGCTTGGGTATTGCCATTCATATTCATCCCATGAGATTGCTTATCATTAATAATTTTTAATTCCAAACCAGTATATTATGAACAATTATGAATCATTATGAACCATTATTGACCACTATGAATCATTATTGACCATTATTAACCATTATTAACCATTAATTATTAACCATTATTAACCATTATTAACCATTATTAACCATTATTAACCATTACCAACCATTTTTAACCATTATGAACCATTATTAACCACCATGAATCAATCATTATTAATCATTATTAACCATTATTAACCATTGTTAATCATTATTAACTTAACCATTATTAATCATTAATAACCATTTTTAACCATTATGAACCACTATGAACCATTTTTAACCATTATGAAACATCATTAACCATTATTTACCATTGTTAGCCGTTATTAACAATTATTAACAATTATTAATCAGTATTAACCATTATTAACCACTTTGAATCATTATTAACCATCAGTAACCATTATTAACCATTATTAACCACTTTGAATCATTATTAACAATCAATAACCATTATTGACCATTATTAACCATTATTAACCACTTTGAATCATTATTAACCATCAGTAACCATTATTAACCATTATTAACCACTTTGAATCATTATTAACCATCAATAACCATTATTGACCATTATTAACCATTAACCATTATTAACCACTTTGAATCATTATTAACCATCAGTAACCATTATTAACCATTATGAACCACTTTGAATCATTATTAACCATTTTTAACGTTTATTAACCACTATGAACCATTTTTAACCATTATGAAACATCATTAACCATTATTAACCATTATTAACCATTATTAACCATTATTAACCATTACCAACCATTTTAACAACCATTTTAACAACCATTTTTAACCATTATTAACCATTATTAACCATTATTAACCATTATTAATCATTATTAACCATTATTAACCATTATTAACCACTTTGAATCATTATTAACCATCAGTAACCATTATTAACCATTATTAACCACTATGAATCATTATTAACCATTATTAACCATTATTAACCATTATTAACCATTAACCACTTTGAATCATTATTAACCATCAGTAACCATTATTAACCATTATTAACCACTATGAATCATTATTAACCATCATTAACCATTAGCAATCCCCAAATTACCCAGCAGTTTCCGAAGGCAAGAGCAGTTGGATCACTTCTATGACTCCTCGCCACCCGCCTTGCGCCGTGAACATCCCCTGGCCGAGGCACCGAAAAAATGCGTCGACCTCACTGCGACCTCACTGGGAATGATGGTTAGTAGCGGTGACTAAGCCCCAAATGACCTTCTTTCAGGTTTGTGAATTATTATTATTTACTCAGATATATACATATATATATATATTGTTATATAATTATATATATAGTGTTATTGTAATTATGGTTATACATGGTTATGTATGGTTCTTTATGGTTTATTTCTACATATACATATAATGTTTGTTTTATATACCAAGTGAAATAACGTATTGTTTTTTTGGATATATGTATATATATACACCAGTAATTATATAATTTATAGAATTGGTTCAAGGGAAAATTTACAGGAAAACCCTATATTTGGTGGTAAATACCATGGTTCCCTGTAGATTTTCCCTTAAACCAATCCATTGAATAATTGGTGTACTTCGTATTGTTACTAACCGCCTGGATGTAACTGGGATGCGTGGCCCACAATGACGTAAACCAGTGTTGGAGGGATTTTTCATGATGAAAAATCATCAAACATTGGCGGTTTTGAACCATTTGGGAATGTCAAACATTGGGGTTTCCATGGGTATAACTATGGTAATATAATGGGATTATCATGGAATATAATGGAATGGGATATATCACCACAACTTTCTCAACATAAAAATGGTCAGAACGTTGAACTGTTTTTACTTCTCCACAATATTGATATCCTCTGGTAATTCAACATAGCCATTGAAAATGGCCCATTTAGTTTGTTGATTTACCTATTAAAAATGGTGGTTTTCCCCAGTTGTTTGTATGTTTACCATTTGGTAATTCCACGTAGCGAACTGGAAAATCACGGTTGAAAACCATAGGTAAACAATCTATAAATGGGCAATTGTCCATAGCTATGTTAGCTGGAGGGTACACCATTGTACTCTCAAGCAAAGCAACATGACGTGCTGAAAAATGTTGGAATGTTTGCATTGGCGTGATGGTAGATACATAGTTAATTGCGGAAATATCTAGTGTTAATACTGTGGATGGAAGAAATCCTGCCTATTATTTTTAGGGTTTCAACCATCCAAGGTGGTGCAGGATTTCTTCCATTCACAGTAGGAATTATATATGATGGGGAAGTGTATGATACATATATCTATAATATACATGTATTTGTGTAAATAGATCAAACTATAGTCAATGTGGGTTATAGCATGTACACCCATTTTGACAACGAATGTGTCTAACTCTAACCAAACTCATTTGCAGTCTATCATATTGACTCAATCTACCAATTAGCAATGGTTTTAAATCAGTGATTTCCCATTGTTGTGCTTGAAAAATCACTGAAACCTGGTTGGTGGTTTGGAACATTTTTTATTTTCCCCAATAGTTGGGATGATGATCCAATCTGACTTTCATATTTTTCAGGGGGGTAGGTCAACCACCAACCTGAAACACTGAACAAATGGGAAATCATTGAAACAACCAAATTGGGGGCACAAAAAATCCCATCAGTCCCTGGCTGTCCGTGGCGCATCCCGGCTGGAAAGTGGTCAAAATTTCCATGGTATTTTTCGAACCCACTGATAGCAGCCATCCGCACAGAAACCATGGCTGCCATGATCCACCTGGATGATCAATGGGAATAAAAATAATGGATCCTAAGGCCTTGAGGTACGTAACCGTACCATATTTCTGGCCATATTTTGTGGGGATACTCCCCTACATAGGCCTTATATAGGCCTTATGTATGATAGGGACCTCCAATTTAGGTTCCTGACATGGCCACTGACATGAGGGTGCATCCCACTTGGTCGCTAAACAACAATCGGTTATAGTTTCTGGGTAAATTATGTTGCGACCTCAGGGTCTTCCCTCACTGGGAATGATGGTTAGTAGGGGCGACTATCCCGAAATAACCGCAAGTTTCAGGTTGATGAATTATTGTAATTTACCCAGTATAATATATACACCATAAATGACTACCCGTTTTTGCCGGATGGTTTTTTGAATATCCTATCCCACTCTATCATATTAACTCATTCTACCAATTACCAATGGTTCTCTTACTTACTTGTGCTTAGTAGGGAATTTTTGGGAATGATCCACAATAATTATCAATAATAATTCCATTCCCCCATTCCCATCCATCCCCTACTAAGCACCAGTAAGTTGGTTCAGTGATTTCCCGCGGTGGCCTTTGACATCGCCAACTTCTTGACCCTGCAGCTGGTAAGTGGTCAACAAACCACGGTATAAGTAACCCACTGATATGGCTTATGATCCACTACATGAGGGTGCATCCCATCTAATGGTTAAAAAAACTGTGATATATGGAATATACATATATATATATATACATATGTATATTTATATATGGGATGAACTATGAATTATGGGATGTTCCATTTTCCACAGATCCCGGGGATGTTTTCCGACCGCCAGGGGGGAGCCAGCATGGAGCTGATCGAATTTCTGGAGCAGCTGGATAACTCCGCTGCTCAGCTTAGTGGGAACTCATGATGTGGGATCCTAGGCTTTTCCACTGGCTTTTCCATAGGCTTTCCATGTTTTTTTGTATGGTTATATATGGTTTATATATACATATACATATAATGTTTGTTGTATATACCAAGTGAAATAATGTATAGTTGTTATGGATATATATACATATGTATATATATATATATGTGTGTATTTATATATATACACCAGTAATTATATAATTTATAGAATTGGCTCAAGGGAAAATTTACAGGAAAACCATATATTTGGTGGAAAAAACCATGGTTCCCTGTAGATTTTCCCTTAAACCAATCCATTGAATAATTGGTGTACTTCGTATTGTTACTAACCGCCTGGATGTAACTGGGATGCGTGGCCCACAATGACGTAAACCAGTGTTGGAGGGATTTTTCATGATGCAAAATCATCAAACATTGGCGGTTTTGAACCATTTGGGAATGTCAAACATTGGGGTTTCCATGGGTATAACTATGGTAATATAATGGGAATATCATGGAATATCATGGAATGGGATATATCACCAACAATATTGGTATCCTCTGGTAATTTAACATAGCTATTGAAAATGACCCATTTAGTTTGTTGATTTACCTATTATAAATGGTGATTTTCCTTAGTTTTTTGTATGTTTACCAGAGGGTATTTCGTTCGGTGATTTTCCTATTGAACCCCCTACAGTATTTCTAGTGGATTTCCCAGTTTGCCACGTTTGATGTCACCGGAGGTATCTCTATTGACTATGGGAATATAAGGGAAAATATTGAATGGAAATATATACCTAATATGGGATATAATATGGGAATAACTACGGGATATAATACCTAATTATGGGACGTATCTCTATTATATCCCTTTAATGGCTATATAGTTGCTATATAATGGCTAATGGCTACACAATTAGGATAGAATGGGATACTGTCTGGTAATGACTAACAGTTTGCTATAGAAGCCATGGCCCATTTAGTTGGTTAATTTACCTATTCAACATGGGTGATTTTCTATAGATGGGAAATACTTGGTCCGAACATGTTGCTTTCAACCAAATATGGATAGACTTGGCTCCGAATCGCTTCCTCCTAACCATCGAATAGATTTCAAGAGCCACTTTCATGGCTTTGGTACAGTGGATGGTTGCGAAATTGTACACCAGTTGGTAGATGGAAAGCATCCCACTATCATCCCATTGCAATCCAATTGTTTCATAGGAATCTATTATTAACTACTTCAGTTACATGTGGATTATAACCCACTAACTGGGATGCAGTTCCAAGAAAGCTCAAGTCACATTGTGCTCCATGTGTATCCCGGCTTCGTCTGCAAATATCCACGAAAGGTCTGTTGGCTAAATGTCAAACGGTTGTTTGGGGCCACCCGAGAAGAAGAATAGCCACTTCAAAGAGGAACATGTAATGTAACATGATCTTACAAACCTATGTTTATTAGTGGGTGGTTCAAGTCATGCGCTTACCCCTTTTCACATTTGCTGTCCCCATCAAGAAGTGAGCAGTTCTGAAAGATTATCTTCTTTTTCTTTTCAGTGCCCCCAAGTTCTAAGTTGGTTTATAAACCCAGTGAACCATAGATATATCTATCCACCATTAACCGCTGCTAGTTATATTAATTTGTAAACCCACTTAGCTACCGAACTGTGGCACCGAATGTAGGATGCTATAGCATATAGCACCATGAGTCTTGTCAGCAGTGCGTCAACACGCTGGAAAGTCAGGTTCGGCAGCGGCCTTTTTGTGGCACCCTCTCATCCATCAGGCGATTAGTGCCCATGAGTGCCCATAGGCCGTAAAGATCCATCAAGATCAATGAAGACCCATGGTTTCTACTCACCATGCTATAAACTAGGTCAATCTTACATGGATACTTTAATCCTGTAGTCTTTTGGTATTAATCCCTTGGGTGTAACCTTCGAGACGATCAAGGAGCTTATTGAACTCAAAGGTTGGAAGGCCCGGCCGATTAAGCCGTTGGGTGCTCAGCCGTGGTTGCTGGGTTTTGCAGAAAGGATTGATGAAAGCTGGATTTCATGGAACGAGAAGATGCTTCTCCTTACTTGGCATGCTGAGAAGAAACAGAAAGATGTCTTGCCAGTTCTAGCGGGTCAGCAGAACATCAGACACCAAGCCAAACAGGTGACCAAGCCAGCGGATGACGACCCATGGGGGAGTTACATCCGAAAGACTGGATCAACTCCGTTTGCGCCCGCAAATGCGAACACTCAAGCCTCTGCTTCCAGGGCACGTGAAGGTCCGATTGAGGAAAGGTTCAAGGAACAAGATGCTAGAATCAATGAATTGAGGTCCACAGTCAACGACATGAACAAACGCCTTGAAACCGCAGAGGAAAGTCGTTCCCAATTCAAGAAGGAGGTTACGGAGAAGTTCACCGAAGTTCAGGGGCAAGTCAAAACACAGGTTGAAACATTGTCCAAACACTTCGATGCCACCCTTGACCGTGCCATGAGACGTCAGGACACCCAGATTGAAAATTCCTTCTCGGAACTCAAGGCCTTGATTTTGAACAAGCTTTTGCCAGCAAAAAATGCCAGGACTGATAAACCAATTACTCTACTTCGTGTGATCCCCACCATGACATGTCAGGACGTATATTTGGACATATATTTAGTATATTCTGACATCCTATCTGACATATATTCTGGCATATATTCTGGCATTCTATCTGGCATATATCCTGACATTCCGCCTGGCATTCTATCTGGCAGTCTATCTGGCATTCTATCTGACATATTTTCTGACATTTCATCTGACATATATTCTGGCATTCTAACTGTCATTTATTCTGACATATATTCTGGCATTCTATCTGACATATATTCTGGCATTCTATCTGGCATTATATCTGACATATATTTTGGCATTCTATCTGACATATATTCTGGCATATATGTTGGCATTCTATCTGGCATTATATCTGACATATATTCTGGCATTCTATCTGGCATATATTCTGGCATATATTCTGGCATTCTATCTGGCATTATATCTGACATATATTTTGGCATTCTATCTGAATTCTATCTAGCAGTCTACTGGCATCTAGTCTGGCAATTTATTCTGATTCTTTCTCGGCATTTCTATTCTGGCATTCTATTCTGGCATCCTAATCTGACAATTCATTCTTGGCATTTCATTCTGGCATTCTTTGACTGTTGGCATTTTCTTTCTGGCATTCTTTCTGGCATTCTATCTGGCATTCTATCTGGCATCCTATCTGACATTCTATCTGGCATTCTATCTGGCAGTCTATCTGACATTCCTACATGAGGTCCGGCAGGGAACACTTGGCGTGGATACTCGCAGTTGAGGTCCGGCAGGGAACACTGGGCGTGGGTGGTCGTGGTTGAGGTCCGGCAGGGAACACTGGGCGTGGATGGTCGTGGTTGAGGTCCGGCAGGGAACACTGGGCGTGGATGGTCGTGGTTGAGGTCCGGCAGGGAACACTGGGCGTGGCTGGTCGTGGTTGAGGTCCGGCAGGGAACACTGGGCGTGGCTGGTCGTGGTTGAGGTCCGGCAGGGAACACTGGGCGTGGATGGTCGTGGTTGAGGTCCGGCAGCGAACACTGTGGATCGCGGGTCGCAGTTGGACGAGGACGACGAGGACGACGAGGACGACAAGGACGACAAGGATGACAAGGAGGACGAGGAGGACGAGGAGGAGGAGGAGAGGAGGACGAGGCAGGAGGAGGCGGAGGAGGAGGAGGAGGCAACTGACATAAAATCTAACAACCCTCACCTGGCAGGTGGGGAAAAAGGACTGGAGACGATGATCAAGAGGAGGAAAATTGGTGACTATCAAGTCATGATGATGATGCTTCCATAAATCTCCAAAGAATGAGTTCTGAATCTCAGAATCATAATTGCCATTTGCTCCAGACAGTTCCCAGTGTGAATGCTTCTGCATTGCCTGGTGGCACTTTGCCGCAGTACAGAACAATTGACAAAGAATCCAATCATTTGCACCCTTTTTTGCACGTGTACAGGTCTCGTGACTTAGTTGCATTCTTTGAGTGCGTCGTGGTGGGGACTTGTAAATTAGAATGTATGACATTTTGGCAATTGGCGCTTTCTTGGTCTGGTGCTCTTGGTCTGGTGCTCCGTGCAAACAACGACCTGCTCGTGCGCAGACCACGATCTCGATGTCTTTTCATTCTCACCTTCTTGGCTGTCGGGTAGGCGAGGCTTCCAATCCCGGGCCCTCTCGTCAACCGGCAGCCAAACTACAGTTGCGTGTTTTGAATCCGACAGCCATCCATTCATGGAAAAACCGAAGATGTCTTGGAAGTGGGCGCAGGTGTTTATTGTGTCTCCGAAACTAGTGCCACTGACTATGCCCAAAAAATCGTTTCTAGAGAACTTGAAAAAGGTGGAGTTAAATCATGTTGGTCTTTACCCACCCCAGATAAGTTTGCTACCAGATGGAAGGCCTTCCTTACGGGGGGATGCATTGGGTTGTGCCGCCTTGTCCAGGGTTCAATCTAGGACTTATCGTGGTCATATAACTCCGGCCTTGTTGGAAACCCGCCGTTTTTCTTGTGCAGTGATCCAGCTCAGGAATATTGAATTATTGGCTGTTTCCATCTATGGTTTCCCAGTTCTACCAATGCGGTCAAGCGCCAAAATGACTTATTGGTCAGTCTTGCCTATCAGGTTGTGACGGAATCTGGAAGGCCTTTTATCATTGCAGGTGACTTCAACACCTCAGTTGACCAATTGCCGGTTTTCTTGATTATCTCTGATGATGGTCATGTTGAAATTTTCTCATGGTACAAATCCAGAGGTCTTGAATTACCACCGACGTGTAAGGGGGCCACTCGCAATGATACGTGCATCATACATCGTGATCGTGGGCGGGCATGGATGTACAGCCAGACATGCCGTTGCATCCAAAAATATCCATGAGATCATTGCGCAAATCAACTCGGCTGAGACCGGAGGAAATGCTTTGGTGGAGTGGTCTTCTTTGGTCGAAAAAGCGGTAGATAGATCCCTTCAGTTGCAGCATCGGATGGATCCCGTCAGACACCCGATCAAATGTCTTCCGGATGTTGCCAAGGGTCGTCGCAGAGGTCTTGATTTTCGTCGGGTGAGAAATGGGGCTGTTAAGAATGATAAGTTTGGGGGGTATAATCCTTCTTGCGAAATCTTTAAGGCCGCCAACAAACTGAAAATCCGACAGGTGCGTCGTATCAAGTCTCTCATCCGTGCATTAGAGGCCTTTTACAGACGCCATCCTGGAGATGACATTTATTCCGATGCTCAAGTTGCGGCACAATTTCAAGGCGAATGTGACAAAATCTTGAGGGCCAAAGGCTTTGGATCCTCATGGAAGTCATGGGTCCTGTCCTTCGAAGCTTTTTCGGTTGTACCGTTTTGTGTGCCGTCATTGGACCAGCTTTATGAGTTTGATCAACTCACGGTATTTGCATGTGAGGCGTCGTGCAATCAGGAGTCAATGTTACGACGAAAGCATTTCCAAAGTCGTATCAGCATAGATGCAACCGATCATTTTGGATCCATGTCCTATAGTATCATTAAAGCCAAAGACTCCAAGAAACTCACGGAAGTGCCCTTCAGAAAATCCGCCAAACTCGTTTTGCAGCGTCTCTCCAAAGTGGATGAGAGACTCTTATGAATCTCAGTTTTGCGGAGACGAGTGGAGTGAATTCCAGAACTTGCTTGATGAATGTAATTTCCATAACTGGTCCTTTCAGGTGACTGTGGATAATGTGGAAAACTGGATGAAAGCAATCAAATCGCTAAAGGCCGGGAAGGCTGAAGGAGCCTGTGGTTGGGGATACCAAGAATTTCATCAATTACCTGTGTTGGCTGTCAGACATCTTGCACTCATCTTCGAACGTATCTGGGATTTTGGGTTGACGCCGAAACTCATGCTTGCCAGGGTTTGTTTGCTTGAAAAGCGTGCCGCGCCTAAGTCCATGGCCGACGCACGACCCGTTACAATCCTACCGTGTTTGTACAGATTGGCAGCCAAGATGGTTTTTCAGCAGGTCATTGCTCATTGGTCTGATCGTATGCCTATACAGGCATCTGGTGGAATTGCAGGCAGGGGTGTCCGTGATTTGTCCATTGTACAGACTATCCATGTCGAGAAAGCATTGTGTGACCAGCAATTCCCGTGCAGTAGTACCATGGATTTAGCTAAGGCTTTCAATCTTGTACCGCGGTATCCGGCCGCCATATTGATGAATAGGCTAGGGGTGCCTTGGAGTTGCCTTAACTTCTGGTTGCAGTCTCTTTCAAACATGTCCAGATCCCCGCTCATTGCTGGTTCGATGGGTACATGCATTGGTTCGACCACTGGGGTACCTGAGGGAGATGTTCTATCCATCCTTGCGATGCTGGCAATCAGTGCCCTTTTTTACTACAGAAACCTGTCACCGAGAGTGTCACCTTTTGCGTACGCTGACAATTGGGCTTGGCAGGCAACAACTCTCAGGGACAATTTCCTCTCTTGGATCAAAACCCTCAACTTGGTTGCAGTTCTGATTGTCTCAATCCCCAAATGTTGGATGTGGGTTACTTCTCCCAAGTTTGTGTCTCAGTTGCAGGATGTCAACTTGCTTTTTCCGTCTGGTGGGGACAAAATACCAGTTTTGGAGCATGCCAAAGACCTCGGTGAAATTGTGCAGTACAACAAGGCCTGTTTTTCTCGTCCGCTCATTTCTAGAGTTGATGAAGCAGTCACTCGCATGGATCGTCTAATAAACCTTCCGCTGTCCATTGAACAAAAGGCCAGACGCATTCAGGCAGGGATCTTACCGTTTGGACTTTATGCAGCAGATACGCACTACATGGTCGGGCGCTCATAGATGGCCGTATAGTTTCGTGCACTTTCATCTAACAACTGATACAAATGTATGAATGGTGATATGTCAAATCCTCCACGCTGGCCATTCGAAATGCATGTACAACTTCAGATGTCCATGTTTATATCTTGGCGTGTCATATTTTGACGTCGAAAAAAACTACTTCATTTGAGACACTTTCAGGTGTATTCACTTCAGTGCATGACTTTTATTTTCATCCACCGCATGTTCGCCAAGTTGTCCTTACTGTGCAAAAAGTCGAGACAGTTGCTCGAGAACCTCGCTTGGTTTTTTTCCCAAAACTGCATGGTTTCTCCATGCCCATTGAAACACTTCTAAAGACACATGCTCATGCAAGGTTGCGTCATCTCCTTTTTTATGTTTTCTGTTGAGAGAGCTGGGAATATAATGTTTCAGCGACAGCCACCAACGATCCATATTTTGCGTTCCTCCGACATTGCTCAAGCCACGAGCCGTGGTGGTAACTTCTTTGGCATATTCATGGTTCTGGTGGGAGACCTGCCTATATTGAATTCCCAAACGTTTGCTTTCTCCTGCCCATGCTTTGTTGCCATCGAAGAAGCAACAGGTGCGTTCTCGTTCTCTAACAACTTGTTGCAAGAAATTGCAGGCTCTCACCTGCTGCAAGGATTCCGTGGGCGGTCGACTTCCCGGCACTGTGACCTGTGTTGGTATTAACAGGCATGGGAAAGAAAATGGTGTGAAACGTACAATTTGGATATAGCAAGCACTGTTTACATA
This sequence comes from Cladocopium goreaui, assembly GCA_947184155.2. Lineage (NCBI taxonomy): Eukaryota > Dinophyceae > Suessiales > Symbiodiniaceae > Cladocopium > Cladocopium goreaui. Next base: position 13,260 of record CAMXCT020004164.1, on the reverse strand, counting down.
ACTTTGGGAAACATTAAAAATACGACAGGAAAAATTGCATCCGTTAATGGAATCATGCAGACACCTTACAATCAGGTCCCCAAACAATGACTTTGCCTCCTCTTTCGCAAGCACAGATAGCGATCACGCGCCACAAGTGAATAGCTCGGATATGGAATCGAGGCTAGTCTACAGAACAAAACCAGCGCAAACGTGTACGCTACGAGGAAAGGCAACATCTGCATGAACCATAAACCGCGTCTGTTTCACAAACTTTTCCCACATGCAAGATCGTTCACAACGTATCACAGTACTAACAGGAACCATCTGTGTGAGATCATGTCCGAAATATGTGCAATGTTCACGCATCCGTACAGTGCCCATATATATATATATATTTATATATATACATATATATATACACATAGATATATATACATATATGTATATATATATATATATTATCCAGTTCACCATAACCCTCAATTATATAAATTTTCACGAACTTTCCACATATCACATTTTCACTTAAACATTTTCCATGACAACTCTGGAACGTACCATGCATAGAATTTAAATATATCAATCTCACCCCTGTCTGTTTCACAAGCAGCAATCCACTCATCACTTGCCATTCCACGACACGACCAATTCTCTGAGGCTTCTGACCTGACATGCGCATACCGCACATCCCAAGAGAGGTTCGATGTGTTCAAAGAAACAGGAAATGCAAGGAAAAAAATGAGTTAAATTCCAAGAAAAGATCTCATGACGTACCATCCCAGATGTTGAATTCCAAGAAAAGATCTCATGACGTACCATCCCAGATGTGTTGAATTCCAAGAAAAGATCTCATGACGTACCATCCCAGATGTGTTGAATTCCAAGAAAAGATCTCATGACGTACCATCCCAGATGTTGAATTCCAAGAAAAGATTTCATGACGTACCATCCCAGATGTGTTGAATTCCAAGAAAAGATCTCATGACGTACCATCCCAGATGTGTTGAATTCCAAGAAAAAATCTCATGGCGTACCATCCCAGATGTTGAATTCCAAGAAAAGATTTCATGACGTACCATCCCAGATGTGTTGAATTTCAAGAAAAGATCTCATGACGTAACATCCCAGATGTGTTGAATTCCAAGAAAAGATCTCATGACGTACCATCCCAGATGTGTTGAATTCCAAGAAATGATCTCATGACGTACCATCCCAGATGTGTTGCATTCCAAGAAAAGATCTCATGACGTACCATCCCAGATGTGTTGAATTCCAAGAAAAGATCTCATGACGTACCATCCCAGATGTGTTGAAATTCCAAGAAAAGATCTCATGACGTACCATCCCAGATGTGTTGAATTCCAGGAAAAGATCTCATGACGTACCATCCCAAATGTGTTGAATTCCAAGAAAAGATCTCATGACGTACCATCCCAGATGTGTTGAATTCCAGGAAAAGATCTCATGACGTACCATCCAAGATGTGTCGAATTCCAAGAAAAGATCTCATGACGTACCATCCCAGATGTGTTGAATTCCAGGAAAAGATCTCATGACGTACCATCCCAGATGTGTTGAATTCCAAGAAAAGATCTCATGACGTACCATCCCAAATGTGTTGAATTCCAACAAAAGATCTCATGACGTACCATCCCAGATGTGTTGAATTCCAAGAAAAGATCTCATGACGTACCATCCCAGATGTGTTGAATTCCAAGAAAAGATCTCATGACGTACCATCCCAGATGTATTGAATTCCAAGAAAAGATCTCATGACATAACATCCCAGATGTGTTCAAGTCCAAAGAACGTTATTACACACCCCCACCCCCCCACCCCCCCCCATGTTTTTGTTTCGACCTAATACCTACATAGGTACATGCATGAGTATTGAGCACATTTATATGCGCCCTTCAAGGCTCAAGAAAGAGGGATATAGAGTAACCCTGTAGACAAGCACTGACCGGCAACAGGCTGAGAGTAAAAGAGTGCTGTCATTGGGGAAGACGCCTTAGCTGATCTTGAAGTAGACGCTAGGGCCCCTCTTCAAGTGGTAGCGGAGCAGTGATCCCTGATTGAGGGTGAGCTCCAGGTAGAGCCCAAGAAATGGCAAGCCATGGCTATGATGATGATGACTTCGACATTGTCGATGCAAATGAATGGAACCAATATGACTCTTATGCAATGAGAAGAGCACCCCAGCATACACAGATTCATATGACGCAACAGATGACCACAAAGGTTGCTCCAGCCTATGATGGGCGAACCAGCTTCTTTGCTTTTGAGGATGCAATTGATGACTGGTGTGACATTACGGAGTTAGAACCAGAGAAACGTGGTCCAGCATTGCGCAACAGACTGGAAGGAGATGATCAACAATACAAGAGGCTATTGGATAGAGAATTACTCAGGGATCCCTATGAAGGAGTGGCTTATTTCAAAAGATTTCTACGACCTCATTTCATCAAAGGTGCCCAGAACGTGTTCTTATACCGTTTCATGCAGTTCATGAAGTTCAACAGAGGAACCATGGATCTTCAGAAGTGGATGACTAGATTTCAACTCACTGGCAATAGACTTATTGAGTCTTGGATGGATTTACTTCCAGAAGTAACAGTGACTAGTCCTGAAGCAATTCTGTTTGTTCAACAACGACGTCAAGAACATGAACGAGATCAACAAGAGAGAGCTGAAGTAGCAGCAGCCTCAGGAACACCCCATGTAGCTGTTCCTTGGACAGATGAACTGGCACTAGCGGCATTCAGACAATTTCAGGAAAATCGTAGAGAAGCACAGCGACAAGCATTCCCACTGGGTGAAAATTTGCTAGCATTGATTTTTGTAAGTCTAGCTGACCTGAGTCAAGATCAGAGAAACACACTCACAAGTATCATGACACATCGTGGACGAACCCTCGATCGATACAGTATTCAAGAACTACGTGACCTGTTTTTGGAAATGTTTTGCACTACCAAAACAGCAGTTGACAATCCATTGATGCAACCCTCTGGCATGGCACAGAGAAGATCTTTCCTCGTACTGGATGAAGGTGAATTAGAAGGAACCGACGGCTATTGGGCCGAAGATGAAGAAGACGGCGCAGAAGGATTCCTGGATGCCTTAGAAGATGTTTTCTGGGTTTATGATGACGCCAACTTCACATGGTATCAGAGAAGGTTCCAAGGCAAATACATCAGACGAGGCAAAGGTAAAGGAAAGAGAAAAGGAAAAGGAAAAGGCAGAGGAGGACGAAGGTTCTTCAAATCAAGAAAAGGAAAAGGCCGAGGAAAAGGAAGAAGGAAAGGCCGTGCTCACATGGTGAGTGAAGAAGATTATGAAGATGAATGGCAAGAAGATGAATGGAATGAAAACTATGACGGCTATTGGGCCGATGATCAAACCTGGAATGAAGGCTATTGGGCCTATGATGATTCATACTACATGGATGAGTATGGATACTTCCAGAAGAAAGGAAAAGGAAAAGGAAAAGGAAAGAAAGGCAAGAAAGGCAAGGATGATGATGGAAAAGGAGGAAAGCCAGGAGATGGAAAAGGCAAGTCGAACTATGTTCAACCTCAGACCACATCAGCTCCTGCCATACAGAATCAACCAACTCAACAAGCTCATTATTCTTCTGCAGCTTCAAGTTCTGGTCATGGTTTCTTTTCATTTGGAACAACTGAACCAGCACGTGTTGATGTTGCAGAGACAGAGCCAGCACGTGTTGATGTTTTGACATCCACGTATGCAGCACAAGATGAACAACGACGCACTCGTCGTGGAGGACAGAACCAACGTGATGCAAGAGCACAGCAAAACAGGAGAGAAATGAAGAGATTCCCTGTTCTGGTCGGAGAAGTTGATGCACTACGACAAGGTGTACAACAACGTCCAGCTGTAGTGCCCAGGCAAGTTGGTCTTCAAGAAGGTGAGGCTTCATGGAAGCCATTGGCAGAAGGCACATCATTGTTTTCATATGGATGCTCTACAGAGATAGAGGAACCATCACAGCAGAGTGCTTTTTCATTTCATACTGTACAAACTGATCTGGCATGTGAGAATGGACTAGCTTTTCACACAGAGAATTCTGCACCACCAACTGTGTGTATTCTGGATCTTGGATGCACAAGAGCTATGGGCTCTCGACGAGCAGTTGAAGCATTTTGCAGATATGTTGACTCACATCCCAACAGTGGACTCTGGTATGAAATTCAGCCAACAAGTTCAAGATTCTTCTTTGCAAACTCACAACAATCAAAATGTACTGAGAAGCTCGTGATATTCATGTATGATCATGGATGGAACACTCAGTTTACAGAATTCGACATTGTCGAAGAAGGTGATGTCCCATTGTTGATGTCACTTCCACAGATGAGAAACCTTGGATTTCAATTTGAACTTACTCCAGAGAAGGCTTATTTGTCCTGTGCACGTATTGGCATGAGAAAAATGGTTTTGAGGACAGCCATTAGTACTCATCTCATTCTCGACCTACAAGATGTAGCATGGTACATGAGCCAAGTTCATTTCAAGACTCCACAAGTCAAAAGTTTCTATTCACAACACGATCACTTTGAGTACAGCCAGATTGCTGTCAAACAAGATGATCATGAAGGAGAAGCTTTGGTGACTGGTGACTACTGGCAGGTTGATCCACTACGTCGTGAACTCATCAGGCACCACAAGGACAAGAGAATGAACTTACATGAGATGACTCGATCAGAGAAAACTCCAATTCCAAAAGATCAACTTCTTGATGAGAGAGAAACCCACATGGAATTCCAGAAGAGCAAGAAGAAGGTTCTTCACAAGGACAACTGGCGCACTGAGAAGAAGAGGTTTTCTGAACAGAGTGAAGAGTTCTGGAAGGGCAAGACCATCTACAAGATCAAGGAGGACTACGTGATCCCAGATGACATTGTCAGAAGTGACATTGATCGTGCAAGGCCCTTTCGTGGAAACATTGATGATCTTTTTCACCCTGAGTCAGCCTCTTCAGTGCCATCAGGTGTACAGAAGAAGAAGCCAAGCTCCTTAAAGAAGGAGGAAGGCAAACCGATTTCAAATGGACCAGGCTCGAAAAAGATTGAGGTAGGTCCACCTGCAGCCAAAAGACACGTAGGTAAGCAGAAACCTCAGGTTGTCGATGACTCTCAATCAGGTTCATCAAGAAAGAAGGTTGTTGTCTCCTATCCCAAGCTTGATGAAGAAGATGAGCTTGATAAGGTAGCTAGGGAGTTAGGTTTGGACAAAATTGATTCAGATGAACCTCAAGTCATTGAACCAAAACATTCTGCACCTGCGCGCAACCGTGGTAAGCAAGATTCAGAAAGTCAAGTTGAGAAACTAGGTAGTGATGCTCTTGAGCCTAGGCGAGTTTCGATTCCACTGCCTGGTAGTGAAGTGCAAGCCATGACACCAGCATACAGAAAGATGCTCAGGAAACTGGAGGATAGTGTGGAACTTTACAAGCTTCATATCAAACACTATCACATGTCTCCTACTCAATTCAGACGAAGGACTTCCATGTTAGGACTTCCTGACTCTGTCTATCAGAAGTATGAGGAGATGTACAACAAGTGTCGTGTGTGTAGTACTTCCATTGCACCACCGCCGCGAGCCAGAATTTCAGGCATACGATCCACCAACTTTGGAGATGTTATCTTTGTTGATCATGCGGAAATTCAGTTGAGGAAGAACAAGTACATGGTGTTGCTTGTTCTTGATGGTGCAACCAACTTACTTTGGGCTACGGCACAAAACTCACTGAACAACAAGGAGACCATTCAGGCTCTAAGGTTGTGGAGTGATGAACACAATTGTATGCCTAAAGCCATTGTAGGTGATGAAGCTTTCTTTCAAGAAGACTTTCTGACTTATTACCGAACTCATGGTATCAAGGAATGTCCCTGTGGTTCAAGAACCCCATGGCCTAACAGAGCTGAATCAGCTGTCAGACTTTTCAAACGACAATGGCAAATCATGTCCAAGAACCTTGAAGATGATAGGTTCAAAGGAATCACCATCAGAGAAGCTGTGAAGCGTACTGTTTGGGCCAGAAACACTCAACTCACTGTTAGTGGTTATTCTCCTTTGGAAATTGCCACTGGTAGAAGACCACCAGATCTTCTGGATATTGAGACTTCTGATCCTGCTCAACTTAGTGTTGACCCTTTACCTGAAGACAGAACACAACTCGAGTTGCAAAGGTTAGCACTGAGGGCACATCAGGAAGCCAGACAAGCTGCTGACCTCAGACATGACATGGCCAAACGAACAATGCCATCAGATGGACCTTACAAACCAGGTGACAAGGTTTTCGTTTGGAGTTCCCCTGTCAATGCTAATGCTATTGCTTCAAAGGCATGGAAGAAGGAAAGATGGATCAGAGGTACTGTTATCTCTCAAGAAGGTGCTATGGTCAATGTTCATGTTGACAACGCAGTCATGCGTGTTAATCAATCGAAGGTGAGACGTGACCATGATGAATGGCATGATGTTGCTGTTCCTGGACTTGACACATCGGAACCTGTTCCACTTGCAGTTGAAGATGAAGATGACTATGAACCAGACATCGCTGAATATGCTGAAGCCTACTTAGGTGAACAAGCTCACTGGTTTTGTCAAACTGGCAAATGTGATGTTGTGGAACTCTTCAGTAGCAACACTGGTCTTAGTTGGCACATGGCACGATTGAACATGAAGGTTGGTGAACCCATTGACCACAAGCATGGTTGGAGTTTCAACAGCAAAAAGAAACAAAACCAAGTTTGGAAACAACTTGAGAAGCTTGATCCTGAATACGTGTTGATCACAAATCCCTCACCAAATTCCTGGAAATACTCGGTATTCAAGTTTTGCCTTGATGTGATGAAATGGCAAGTTGACCGAGGAAAAGGTTTCTTGGTGATTGCACCACCTGATTCAGGATTTGCTCAGTTTTTGGCTTGGAAGAAATTTCAGAAGGACAGAATCAAGTATCACATTGGTTGTTTCAACCTTGACATGACAAATTACTGTCGTTGTGATCCTTCAATCAAGAACTTGCGTGTGTATTACAATCATGATGAAGACTTTGACATGTTGGAACCACAGCATGCCTTCAATAGAGAAGGGAAGCTTTGGAATGATCCACAATGGAAGGTCTTACCATCTCACTTGTGTTCATTCATTGCGCAGTTCACACAACTTGTACCTTTGCAGAACATGAGACAATGTTTCTTGTTTGAAGATCTGTTGGAACATTTTGATGATGGAGCATTGTGTGGCACGTCAATGTTTTTGGACCGTGAACCTGAGTGCTCGTGTTTGTTGCAAGACTTGCATCATGTTGAGACCTCGATTCCAGTGCCGTTGAAGCACATTCTTCCACAGAGGTTTACCACTCAGTTACTTGTTCAAACATTGAGGAAGATTGATCAGTTGCCAAGGAGTACAGAGGCTAGTGTCAGAGAATCAACTGACCCCAGAATCATTGAACTGATTCCTGGACTTCAAGATGTCAGAAAGAAGACATTGCCTCAAATGTACTTTGAAGATTGCAGTGTGTTCAGAGGAACTTATGGAAGAGTGAATCCTTTGTTTCAACATCCTGAAGATGCTGTCTTACTTATTTGGAAACCTGGTGACTATGATCATGTTTACTTCATGTTTGTGTCACAGTTGTATCCACATCATGAACAGTTCAAAATCCATGAATGGAGTATGATCGTCTTTTCACGAGAAACGACTGGTGCTATCAAAAGGAGAGTTGAAGATCCTCCTAGTTCAAGTAGCACACCACCAAATGGTGACGATCCCATTCATCCAGATCAGCATGGTGATGTTCCACCAAATGATGATGAGATGTTGAGTGGTGATGAACCAGAAGATCCTCTGGATGATGATAATCAACCTGATTACAATACTGGACCCGATCCAGGTGATGATGATGATCAAGAGTATATCATTCCAGATGATTATGGACCACCACCTGATGATGATTTGGATATGCCAGGAATACAGGACTCGGGGGAAACACATCAACCAAGTTCACCATCAACTCCGTTTTCCAATCCTGACATTCCAATCGAAGAGATTGCTGATCCTGGACAAGATGACGATTCACCACCAGGACCTGATCCGACGTCAGAGCCTATCAGAGTTCAAAGGAAACAGAGACAGATCTCAACTGATTCTACTGATGCTTTACCAAAGGCAAAGGCAAAGGTGATTATCAAGAGGCCAAAGGTTCAATTACCAGGTCATGTTCAGCCAATTTCAGTTCCTACTCAGAAACCTTATGAAGATGAAGATGAAGGACCTTCACATGATCCTACTGCCTCAAGTTCACATGATAATACAATTCCATTGCCTACTACTACACCAACATCGTTTACGCCAGGTGACTTTGCGCAGCCAGCGCAACAGCAGTCTTCACAAGGAACACCAGAATTGGTATCATCACAACATGATGATGATGAAACAGAACCATATGAAACAGACGACACTCCTGTTTTGACTGAGGATGACATTGCTCAGCTTCAGGAAGAAGATGTGGACACTGAACCTTACACATCAGACCACTCTCATTTTGTCGATGTTGATGGTACTGTTTTCGTTCCTTTAGGACCAAAGGTCCAAGCTGCACCTGAGTTTGGTTCATACGATGTTACTGGATTCAAACAGTTTGAACAGTATCTTGCCAAGAATGGAAAGAAGCAGCCAAAGGCAGAATCAGTTATCACTCAAGAAGTCTTGAGGAAGTATGCTAAGGAGATCAAACAAGCCAAGCTTGAAGAATTCAGAAGTTTTCTGGATTTCACTGCCATGACTTTCAGAGACAAGAGACGTCATAAGATTGATAACTATGTCACTGGCAGATGGGTGCTTACAATCAAGGTTGATAAGGATGGACAGTTCAAGAAGTTCAAGGCTAGATGGGTATGTAGAGGCTTTCAAGATGCTCAAAAGTATGACTTACAGACTGACAGTCCTACTGCTACCAGGTATGGTTTTCGTGTGGCATCTCAGCATGCAGCCTCGATGTACTGGGATTTACTCCATTTAGACTTGAAAACTGCCTTCCTTCAGGGGGAAACATACGACTTAGACCGCCGCGTTATCCATGTTCAGTTGCCTACTGACATTGGTTTGCCTCCTTACTTGGTTGGTTTGTGCACTCGTTCCGTCTATGGACTTGCGGACGCACCACGTAGATGGTGGAACCGCCTTGACAAATTTCTGATTTCGCTTGGTATTCAACCTACAAGAGCTGACAGGTGTACATATGTATGCTATGATGGTGCTTTCAAGGAGCCAAAACAGGTTAGCTTTGCTGACTCTGAGGCAACAGAACCAGCACCTGTGACATACTACGTAAGCTCACAAGACAGTGAGGAAACGCGTGATGAATCCTCCGACATTGCTGAGGAAGTTCATAAGTCTCTTTTGGTTGAAGAAAGATTGTTTTCAGCTTGCTATCAACAAACCCAAACATGGAAACAGAGGAAAGAGTTCAAGGAGAAGAAGGTTGAAGATTGTGCTTGGACTCCTGTTGTTGATGAAACTTTGTTGAAGTTTTTGGAATCTGTTGAACACAAGTCTGGTTGGTATCCTTTTGAAAATGGTCATGCTCAAGTTGCCTATCGTGCAAAAGCCTTGAGAACTCCTGATTCACATTATGATCGAAAGAAGTTTCACTTGAGAACTTCTTTTGTGAAGAGGAAAGGAGTTTGGTGGTTGCTTGAGATGAATCATGACATGAACAAGGACAAAGTTTCCACAAGTTTGGAAGAAGAAGCTGAAGTACTTGTTTCAGTCTTCTTACCTTCAGAGCGTACTTATCTTGCCACGACACCACAGTTGACACCAGAGATTGTTGAACAACTCTTGGAACACTTCATGGACCCTGTGAATGGCAGTAATGCCAAGGGAAGAAAACCTATTGGCATGTGTTGTTTGCATGTTGACGACTTGTTCATTACAGGAACTCCAGAGTTTCTGGAGAAGTTCAAGAAAGTTGTCAAGTCACAATTCAAGATTGGTCATGAAGATGTGAATGATTTGATGTTCACTGGTCAACGTGTGAAATGGATCATTGATGAGAAGACCAAGAAGAAATCACATATCACTGTTGAACAATCACTTTGCGTCAGTGAACTTACTGAGGTTGTCATACCAAAAGGTTTGAAGGATGAAGACAAATGTGACAAAGATCTCCACACTGCCTACAGATCACTCTTAGGTAGCATCAACTGGTTACAATCAAGAAACCCAATTTCAGTCATGTTATCAGTTTTCACGTTGTGCTTCTGCCGCTGCTTCCCCCACCATAGGTGATTGCAAAACGCTGAACAAACTTTGCAGGCAAATTGTAGGTGACCCGATGGAACTTATGTTCTGGCCACTGCAAGGTGATCCTAGATTAGTTGCAATGCCAGATGCAGCGTTTAGGAACAACAGCGACAAATCCTCACAGCGCGCAATGGTTATTTTCATGGCTGAACCGAGAAAGGAAAAGAGCAAAAACACCAGAGGTTCTCTTATTTTCTTTGAATCAACCAAAATCAAACGTACCACGTTGAGCACAACTATTGCAGAGTTGTATGCACTCATGAAGTGTTATGGTACATGTCAAATGTTGAGAGGACTGATCAAGGACATCACTGGACTTTCAAGTGAGATTCATATGCGGACTGATGCAAACAATCTTGTGACTACTGCCAGCACTACTCATGTTCCTGAACAACAAGAGACCATTCATATGATTCAGATGCTTAGGAAAGAAGCATGTTCAGGTTCCATTGCTGACTTGTCACATATCAGAACTCAATGGTGTTTAGCCGATTGTTTGACCAAGAAATCTGCCAATCCTCAGAATCTTATCGATGCTGTTCGACAAGGTGTTCTTAAAGAAGTTGATGCTCATCCACCATTCAGATCATTACTGGAACACAAGGCTTACCTCAGGTCATGGTTGCCAACAGTTTGCAGTCATGTTGATTTCAGACATGATGGATTTCTGTTAGGTGACACCTTGAGGGATTCTTGACTATTTTTTGAATTTGTGCCTGCGGCTCAAGAGGCAGAGTCTCGAGGATCGCACTGTTTCTTCAACATGTCGAGCTCTAGCCGGTGGAACAGGGCCTCAGCCGCATCATCTAGTGATCAGGCACAATCGAACACTCGAGGTCAAGAACATCAAAGCTATGATTTTAGTCGAAGACACTCAGCTGATGGATATGCTCTGAGGAGATCAGAGGAAATCCCAGCTGACAAATTTCGAACACCATCGACATTGCCCAACGAGGATCATTTATCATTTTGCTATGATTACAGGCGCCAAACAGATTGGTTTCAGGCTCACGAGCAAGTGAGGAAGAAGAGAGAGCGCAATTTACATACATTGATGGGTCCACACAACATGAGACCAACTGACAGACATGAAATGTTCATGGACGCAATAGCTTGGATTTTGCACTGGGGAAATAGTCATGGAGAATTTGATGAATCTTTGAAATGGACTTCAAGTTTTCTGAAGTATCTCTGTGGCTTTACAACTCAGGCAGAAGAAAACTGGTTTGATGAACGATGCAATGATTTCCACGTGGACATGACTAGCTCATCAAGGAGAAGTTATTATATGTCATGTAGCAAGAGGCTATCCAATGTGTTGAGACATTGCAGAGACAAAACGTTATTCACTGCCAGTGGAGCTATGAACATTTCCTTACTGTTTGATCAGATGCAAGGAGACAATCCAAAGGAATATTACATGTCTGGAGCAGATTTTGCTGCTATGTTACTGTGTAATCCAAAACAACGTTTCTTTGTTGAGATCTCCATGAGATGGCAGTGGTACCCATATAGCTTAATGGCAGAGTATCCATTCGACGTTCGTCTTGGTGCTTTTCAAGGACATAGCAACCAAGTTGTCGATCCCACTGTGGCACACCACCAACTGACATATGATGAGGCTTTGAGTTTGGGCTGGATTTTTCATGTCACTGATTACATGAATTTAGATTCCATTCAACAATCAGGCCTGAAGACCTTTGTGAAAGGAAGTGGAAAAGGCAGAAGGGATGCAGTTCACTTCATGTACCACAATGACAATGGTCAGGGCTACATAAGGATGGCAGAGGGCACGAAGCCTCCAAGAAACTATAGGCGACCAGTGTACCTCGTGTTGGATCCAAGTTTTATTGTGGACAACCAACTCTATCTGACAAAGAATGGTGTCATTTTATTTCATGGTGACATTCCTTTCCAGTACCTCCATGTCAAGGAACAACTCCCTACCATTGCATGTAACGTGGTTCATCAAGGACGTGGTCATTCTTTACCTCCATCAGTTACAGGTGGTTCATGGCACACCAATACAACATGGAACCATGTCATGAAGGAGAAAGGTCCAACATTTATTCCTGGACAAGACATTCCTGAAGAAGTCAGAATCACAGCATGGGAGTTCATGGGTCAACAGGTTCCACAAAACTATGGAAGATTAGTTTTTGTTACACCACTATGCAACGAGAATGACTTTGACCCGATTGTGGAATCAATCTATGGTGCAGCAGCAGAAGGCTCTCGAGAAAGAGAGGTATCTGCAGCAGAAGGCTCTCAAGAAAGAGAGGTATCTGCGCAGGCTGATGACCCCATGGAAAATCCATATGAACAGCCATCAAGAAGAGGACGCTCTCAAGAAAGAGAGGAACCTCAAGATGCATGGGAGCAACAACGCTCCTCATCAGGAAGTCCAGAATCACTACAACATGATGATCCTCAACAAGATGCTCAAGACAATCAACAAGAGGAGCCATCAGTGGACGTCCATGACGACCCAATGGGTGAAGAGGCTGTCAATCTCTGGGAAGCAGAAGATCCACCAGATGATATTGAAGACCCTGTGGGAGAACAGGCTACCAAAAGTTCAATTTCTGCATCGAATCCCTGGGTCCTGTATGAGGCAGGTATTGTCTGTGCAAGAGAAGAGAGCGGGGAACTCATCAAGAACTCCTCAGGAGAAAAAGTGATAGTTCTGCGTGAATGGAACCTACTACTCTCTTCACAAAAGATAGCACTTCGTAGACAATCGATCACTCGCTCAGACTGGGAGAAGTTACCATGGACAGGACATCTATGCTTACTCTTCACAAGAGCTTGGGAGATTGGACGCATGTTGGCACACTTCCATCGAGAAGGAAACATTGAAGCCATGGAAGGTTACATGGACTCTTGTCGACAATATTGGACAGACTGGATGCGAGGTCAAGTTGCCCCAACAGGTTGGGAAGA
>CAMXCT020004163.1:10000-44600 GCA_947184155.2 Cladocopium goreaui | reverse complement strand
TTTTCCGTCGTCATCATCATCATCGTCATCATCGTCATCATCATCATCATCGTCGTCATCATCGTCGTCATCATCATCATCGTCATTATCATCATCGTCGTCGTCATCGTCGTCATCATCATCATCGTCGTCATCGTCATTCTCATCATCGTCGTCATCGTCATCATCAACACCATCATCACCATCATCGCCATCATCATCATCATCATCATCATCGCCGCCATCATCATCATCATCATCAGCATCATCAGCATCATCATCATCATCATCATCCTTTCACCACTCCCTCTGTGGCTCCGCAGGTTGCGGGGCTGTCGGCGGTCTTCTGGGCCGCAGAGTCAGTTGAGAATAAGGGCGCAGGGCACATCCAGGCACCCGCCACCTCGGTGGTTGGATTCTTGGGGGCCAGTGGGGTGTTGGGGGTGCAGATTGTTGCAGGTTGAGTTACCGTTTATTATTGGTACAATCTACATTGTTGATTGCTGGGTTATTGTTGTGAAGGTGCAGATTGTTGCTGATTATTACTGCTACACCAGTTTATCTATTAGTTGTTTAATACCCTCTGGTAAACTCACATAGCTATGGAAAATCACAATTTTTAATTGGAAAACTCACTATAAATGGCTATTTTCAACAGCTATGTTAGTCATTACCAGAGGGTAATCTACGGGGGTGTTACTATCTACAACTTGTAGCTTGGGCCCATCGGCATCGATGCCTCGCCAGGAGATGGCTTGTGGCATCGGGGTGCATCTGTGCCTCGACAAGGTGCGCCACGTGTATTTTGTGTGATCCTCATTCAAAAAACTATACCATATATTCAAATATATATATGTGTGTGAACTATATATATATATCTGTTAACTATATATATATATTAACTATATATGTATACATAACAAATGAATTGATTATATAAATCTTTACAGTACACTCCAAATAGATGGAAAAGATAAGATGATCATCATCACATTTATTGGGTGTTTCTATCGCTTTGAAGAATACTATATGTATGCATACATACCTTGACATGTAGAGTTGTACACGTAGATGTATTATCCGATACAGGCATATTTTACGATATAGACATGTTACAATATGTTTGGACACACTTGTCCACATATATCATAGATGCCAGCGACTGGAAGATGATGTGGGAACAACATGCCAAGAGGCCATTCGATGCCGATTTGCTCCCGGTGCCTGATCTATAAGTGTCGAAGAAGCCTCAGTTCCATTTATTATCTATTGGATAATCTCATGTTTAGCTGCAAGTGCAGGATCATTTATGAACCATTGTGAAAATCACGCATATTTTGCTGTTATTACTAAAGTTTGTATGGTTTGTTTTCAAAGGAAAACTCAACATGCTTCTTGTGAGTCAAGTTATCGGGGATCCGAGACTGTGTACATATATGTGTATAAAATACACACAAATTCACAGAGGAAATGGAACAGATGATATAAGCACCCATTATATATATACATATAGAGACCGGAGCAAGTTGAGCAAGTTAGATAATGGGAACTAGTTCATGGGAAAAATGTCGAAAACCAACGACAAGTGGTCGGAGGAGGTCGGAGGTCTTCATAGTTTGTTATCAATCCTTAAACAATGGGATAGGGATGATGATGCCAGGTAACTCTCAGATGTTTTATAAATGACCCTCCAAAAGGTGTCCCTTGCGTTGTTTCGTGCAGGATCGTGTTGGAAACTGCGTTCCAACATGGAAAGGCCTTGCGGATATTTTTGGTACACAGTAATTATAGTTTTCTGGATCCAGAGCAGGGTGCACGTCGCGATATCCCAATGATAGGGCGTCGCTTCGGAATTGTGCGGCCCTGACCCCACCAAAAGATGAAGGCAGTCATCTTCAAATAGATCCTGGGATTTGTCCGCATCCCATGCCATCATCAGTAACACCCATTCCAAAACATCCAAGCATCTCAATCTGATCGCCATTCCTGTTCCATCATTCTCATCATGAGTACCCTTCATCCCCAAAATTGCTACCTGACAATTCCATGTGAGAGGGGGAACAGGCACAAATAATCAGTGATTTGAAACTGAACTTGGCTGACAAAAGTTATAGCACCCTGCACGGCTCATGGGTTGTTTCAGCCTCATCGCAAGCTGCCAAGCACTGATTGCTAACAAGATCTCAGCCATGTGTTTGTGGAATTCAAAAAGGATTTTGGGATGTTCATTTCACAAGATTTTTTATGAAAAAAGATCTTCCATGAGAACGCCTGGATTTCTAATTTTAGCATACGTATCAGCACCAAAGCCGACGCGCCGCTTCTTTGATGTGACCACCGACCACGCATGGTCTATCCCTCAGATATTGCAGCGAAACCCCAAGAACACACAAAAGTCAAACTTCAGGAGCTAGGGTTAGCAAACGTTTGCTAACCCTAGCTAGGCTGAAATTTTGCTAAATTCATTGATTTTCAGAAAAACCCTACACCAGAAAACCCTGGCAGGCCTTGACACAGATCCTTAACAGTGGAATTTCAATGCCTGCCAGGGTTAGCAAACGTTTGCTAACCCTAGCTCACGCATTTATCATACATTCATGTTCTGGGGTTTGCGACTGGTGTCTCACATTTCTTTTCGCTCGTTCTGCTTGTTCGGCTTTTACAGAGAACGACAGTTTTCCTGCAAACCATGGCGCCCGCTGAAACAGTTTGAGCGAATTTGCTTATACTGTCCAGTTACTGCAAAGGGTTGCCTCACGGCTTAGTTCACCATACCTATATCCAGCTTGATGGCCAAATACCCCAGGATTTCACAAAAAAAACACTGGACCAACAGTCATGCCCATTTCTTTTGCTGGTTAAGAACCCTTATGTTCCGTAATGACATGAAAATGATGCTTGGTTCATTGACGGTTCGATCCTCATGTTCCATGTTTCAATTGTTTCAATCACGAAACATGATGTCCACTGATTGAATCACACAGAAATTGTTGAATTTTCATTGATGATCCCAGGGCTACCGCCCGAAGAGTGATCTAAAGTACCCTGGATGTAAGCAACATGTCCTGAAACCACGTTAGTGCTATTTGGGTGATGGTTTTCCACATGACCTGTCCACTTCTCATTGAGTTGGCCAAAGGCACCTTGCGCGGATACCACAAGCCAGCTGCATGCAGCTTCATGCCGGTGAGCGGTTTGAGATGTGTTCGAACAAACCATGGGGTAGTAGGTGAGGAATCATATCCTGATTTATTTTGATGCATGTGGAACTTCACCTTACACGCATTTGAATCCTACATGTCGACAATGCCAGATCCAGTGCTTCGGGGAGATGTGTAGAACAGGGGAAGGCCCACAGGGGCTTGAAGAACAAACAGCTGGAAATGTCAAATGGCTGGTGCGATTGGGTCATGAATTGCATGTGCAACCATGTTTCTAAGAAAAGATAGATTTGGACCCCGTCACGATTTCTCTAGCTATATATAGCTGCTGCTGCAGTCAACCAGCTGTTCTTTTCACTCTCACCACTTGAGATGGGGGCGGGGCGCACCACAGAGATATGGCAGTCTGTTTTCTTTGAAATATAGTATGTTATACAATAGACTGTTTGATTCACATGATAGTACAAATATAAGATCACAAATTGGTTGGAAACAAGCGAAATATAGTATTTACCATTGTGGGTTTTCTGTTTTTATTAGAATGGATTTGGCTTTGCTTGTTCTCTGTGCAGAAGACTGGCCCTTGTGAACAAGGTTCAGCAGTGTCAAAAAAGCGAGCGAGTCAGCCAGAGCAGGCCACTCCGAGGGGGAGTCAGACTATCACCGCAGATGCCAAACACTTTTGGAACCGGAAGGGTGAGATTCCAAACATTTTTAGGGTTCATCTTACATCACGTGGTTTGGCAAACAAAGAGTGTATGTCGTATACCGACGTTGATAATTCACGAAGCCGCGGGTCCAGCCTCAGATGATGTCGCGCACCATGGTGGCGATCTCAGATACCGTTGCTAGGGAGATGATAAAAGGAATATGTTTTGGGAAATCGGTCTCGCAAGGTAGGGTTTAGGGTTAACAATCTCGCAGGGCAGGGTTTAGGATGGAGTTTCGGGACAAAATTTCGCAAGGTCGGGATATGTCGTGATTAAAGTTAAGAATCTCGCACGGTAGGATCTAAAATCTCCCAAGGTAAAGTTTAGGATCTCGCAAGGTAGAGTTTGGGGTTTAGTTCTCGCAAGGTAGGGTCTAGGGTTTAGGTCTCGCAACGTAGAGTTTAGCGTTTAGGTCTCGCAAGGTAGAGTTTAGGGTTTAGGTCTCGCAAGGTAGAGTTTAGGGTTTAGGTCTCGCAAGGTAGAGTTTAGGGTTTAGGTCTCGCAAGGTAGAGTTTAGGGTTTAGGTCTCGCAAGGTAGAGTTTAGGGTTTAGGTCTCGCAAGGTAGGGTCTAGGGTTTAGGTCTCGCAAGGTAGAGTTTAGGGTTTAAGTCTCGCAAGGTAGAGTTTAGGGTTAAGAATCTCGCAGGATAGGATTTCGGGTTTAGAATCTCGCAAGGTAAGGTTTAGGGTTAAAAATCTTGCAAGGTTAGGGCTAAGAATCTCGCAAGGTAGGGTTTAGGGTTAAGAATATCGCGAGGTGTGGTTTCGAATTTAGAATCTGACAAGGTAGGGTTTAGGGTTAGGAATCTCGCAAGATTTAGGGCTAAGAATTTCGGAAGGTAGGCTTTAGGGCCAAGAATCTCGCAAAGTAAGGTTTCGGGTTTAGTTCTTGCAAGGTTGGGTTTAGGGTGTCCCTCTCGCAAGGTAGAGTTTGGGGTTTAGGTCTCGCAAGGTAGAATTTAAGGTTTAGGTCTCGCAAGGTAGAATCTAGGGTTTAGGTCTCGCAAGGGTTAGGTTTTGGGGTGTACATCTCGCAAGGTAGGCTTAGGGTTTAGGTTTCGCAAGGTAGAGTTTATCGTCAAGAATCGTAGGGCAAGGTTTAGGGTTAAGAATCTCGCAAGGTAGGGTTTAGGGTGTAGGGCTCGCAAGGTAGAATTTAGAGTTAAGAATCTCGCAGGGGTAGGGTTTAGGCTTAAGAATCTCGCAGGGTAGGGTTTAGAGTTAAAAATATCGCAAGATGTGGTTTCGAATTAAGAATCTCACAAGGTAGGGTTTAGGGTTAAGAATCTCGCAAGGTAGGGTTTAGTGTTACGAATCTCGCAAGGTAGGGTTTAGGGATAAGAATCTCGCAAGGTAGGGTTTAGGGTTAAGAAGGTAAGGTTTAAGGTAGGGTTTAGGGTTAAGAATCTTAGCGACTATACTGCTACGGAAAAACGGGAAGGGCGCTAAAGAGGCGACTTTGCCTGGCAGTTCACCTATAGGTCAATCAACTATAAATTGTCTAGTTTCAATAGAAAAGGTAAGTCCCTAGTATAAATGGGGTCATCCCATAGCTTGGATATATCTATATATATATATTTATTTAAATATGATTATTAACTGGTTGGTGGTTGAGCCACCCCTTTGAAAAATACAAAAGTCAGTTGGGAATGTCAATATATGGAAAAATATACTTCATGTTCCAAACCACTAGTCAGTTAACCACTTACTTTTTGTGTTTCTTTGAGCCCCCACCGAACTTTCCATACATTTTATCGTCCTCGTAAGCATCTTGAGACGCCATGTTCTCTCATGATGATTTCCGTCGAGCTGTGGGGACCTTGGTCAATGCTGAATTCATTGGTATCAATTGTGGTTCATTGTTAATATCCACCCCAGATTCCGGATTTTTAAATTCATGGTTATCAATTGTGGGCTTGGTATCTAGCGACACTGCAGCTTGGCCCTAGGGAATATATTCTGCCACTAGTGCCTCTTTGCTCCAACTTGCCAAGCAGGTCTGTTCTACAAAACCACTAAAAATTAAAACCACAGGAACCCTGCTCCATCAATTTGCATGCTCCTGAATGCTATTCAATTCCACAAATGTTCAGGAAGCCGGGATTCTGACCACTGCGTCTGAGAAACATAAGGCCATGGCACCGAACTCCAGGATTTGATTTTGTTTACTCTAGAGCTGGGAGCTGCCGCCGGGCTGGCAGGTTGTAACTAGGCGAGGTGCCAACATGAATTTCCCACCAAAATTGGGAATACGTAACAACGCTTCACTATTTGTGCTGCCCTGCCCCGCCTTTTACACTTAATAAAACCATTGGTCTATCTCGTTTCTGGATCGTTAAAGGCGAAGTCGCAACTTAAATTTCCCACCAAGACCGCGGGAGCTACCAAGACTGCATTTGTTCTGCTGTCCCGCCCCGCTGTTTAAACTTATATGGCTATCGGTCACTGTTGTTTCTGAAATCGACGAATTGTTTGTGGCATGCACTCTTCTGCAAGACATGAAACAAGATTGTGCTTCTGCAAAGCAAGCTGAGTTGAAGCAACAAAACCCAAAGATGTTGTGACATCAGTAGCAAATTAGCAAAAAATCTTCAGCGGCGCTTAGGAAGCTTGCTGTGTACCAGTGCACACGATGACGAATTGCCATGACTTCAGCCACGCTGAAAAGTGACGTTCCAACAAAAAAGAGGTTCAAGCAACCGGTGGCCAAACATGTTCTTTCGAAGATAGTCCCGATGCCCCAACCACGCCTCTGCCACCAGCTCGGCGCAGCAGCAGCAGCTCTGCTGAAGAGCTGAAGCTTACCAGAATATGGAATAGGTGATCTGATTTATTGAATTATTTGACAGCACTATGTCATCAGGGGGGGGCTACTAGCAAAAAACTAAAGCAGTAAAGTAGGGACCTAAGATTGGCAATTGAGTACTCAAGGTAGCCCACCCGAGCGGACGCAACTGGTTGTGTTGGCTCGAAGCAGCTTTCAAACCAAACACCAGTTCAAGCATACGTCGCTTCAAAAAGACCAGCTATGTGCAGGCGTTTTAAACAAAACTTGGACGCGCTCCAAACTCCAAAAAGTTTTCCTCAACGCTGGCCGCGAAGATATGCCGCACTCTCTGAGTGCAGGAGCGCCACTACTTTCTGCCACTCGCAGCACGCTAACGCTTTATTTTCTAAAGAATTGGGTACATTAATCAATTCTAGTTTTTACTCTCTCCTCACCCTTGGAGATTTTGCTATCTCCTCGCCCCAGCAAAAGCTTGACATCGCTGGCGGTTGCACGGCAACTTCACCATACATAACATCAAAGAAACTATGATCAAAAGGCAGGCTACATAAAAAAGTTTAAAAGTTAGGTCTTGGACAAGTGAGTATTGATGTTCTGCATTTAATGATATTGATGTATATTTATGGTATATTCTTCTGCACATACATACCATATAGTTTTGCTGGGTCCAAATCTTCTAAGTAAACAAACAACTGTATTCATGAGAAACTAGCAGTGGGTAAAAGCCTTGAAACGTTTCTGTTCACTCTAGAATAGCTGGTGCTTATGAATGTCATCCCCCAAAATATGCATTGGATTGGTTTAAGGGAAGTTTTTCACACAAATCTCCATTCAATTTGATGGGGAGAACCATGGTTTCCGGTTCAGATGTTCCCTTTCACCAATCGATATATCCATCCCCGTATGGCCGCCTGCCGCACGCGCATGTCAAAGACTTCCAGAAACCGTCGCTCGTTCAAATCATCGACCTGGACCAGGTCTGGTGCTGAGAAACTCTGCCATCCAAAGATGAAGATCTTGAAGATAGCACAATGTGCGCAGTTGAAAACGTGTTTTTTTAAAAATTCAAACGTGGATGCTTTGTGATTTCTTTGCGTTCAACAGATCCATTGAACATCATTGAACTGTCTGGCCTAGCCCCATTTTCATACACTGGTTTTAGAGATGTAATTCAGAATCGCGATGCTGACAGGCTCTGAATTTGCATGTCTTCAATACTAGACCAAATACTTTTATCGGCGATTTACGGGCTTATCCACTCTGATATCGATATGCCCACTTGTGCACATTAGTTTTAATTTTATGATTATGTATATATTTATATGTGTCTATATATATACGTATATATATATATATAGACACATATATATATATATATATTATATATTATATTATATATATATATATATTATATATATATATATTATATTATATATATATATATTATATATTAATATTATATATATTAATATTATATATATATATTATATATATATATTATTAATTTTAATGTATTACCGAAATTTGCCGGTTGATTGTTTACATGCTGTAGGCTTGGCTTCAAATGTTCGTTCCAGGAAAGAACAAAATGGAAATGTTCCTGCCAAAAACATGACCCAAGAATCACCAAAAAGTACATATCCACTTGTCGGATCGCTGGGAGTCCAAGTACATAGGAAGCATGCTCATTGAACCTGCAGCCCCACCACTCAGCTCCAGCCCCGTACGTGCCATGAGACGGGTGTATTAGCTACTTGCTTCAAAGGTGGGTAGCCCAAACTTTGGATGAATTTCACTCTCTAAATGACCAGGTGAAATCCCCTCAGCTCTTAACCCAAAGAGTACAACAGCACACCCCAGCCCGAAGACACCTCTGTGTGAGCTGCTCCAGTAGCGGAACCAAGCCCTGCAGCCATGGACCGTGCGCCGTGTGCCCCCCAAAACTGCACTCTCACTGGCGAAAATGATACTTTACTTAACCAATGGATTAAGGCGTCCAGCTGATTTCCAAAGAGGCACTTTTCGCCGTTGGATAGGAGATGGATGGATATCTCAAGATTTACAGTGCATTGTGCCAAAGGAGCCTCACCAAAGATTAAACTAGAGGAGGCTGTGAAACACAGCGAGTCGCCAAACTGGTTCGGCTCTACTCATTGCTTCTTGTCTTGCTTCTTTACATACTCTACAAGAGACAAGGGGATTCGAAATTCAGGGGTAGGTGGCGCCTGCTTGCACCGGAGGAAAAGAACATATGCGTTGTCATCCAAAAGTTTCTCGGGAGGGTTCCCTGCCAAGAGGGAGACATCAGCTTCTTTGATCTGGGAGTCGTCCATGGTGTAGAATGCGCAATCTCCACTGACCGTGGGCTCCGATCTTCTTCCCATAGCATAGTAGTGTCCACTCGAAGCATCCTTGCCGGTGTGAATTATCGTATGGTACAGCTCATATTCGTAGCCGCCAATCCACAAGCCCTCATCTATCTTCACCGGCGTCTTCTCCTTGGTAAAGTCGTAGGTCTGCATGTTAAAGGTGAAGCGATTGAGGCATAGGCAGAGATGTGGTGGTGGTCGAGTGATTTCGCTCCACTTCACGGCGAATGTCTTCTTTTGGCAATTTTCACAGGTGACCAGATTGTTTGGGTCGTCCATCTCCTCACACTTCAAGCGCTCCTCAAGAAGCTTCTGCATGGTTGGCACGATGCCACTCTCTTTGGCCTGCTCTGCAGTGGGCACGGGAAGCACCAGATCTGTAAAGGTCTCCTCGCGAACCTTGATCTTCCCACACTCCCGACACTGAATTTTCTCTTGCAGCTGGCCTGCAAAGACTTCCCTCAGCAAATCTTGGTCGCTTCCACCAAGTTTGTCAAACACGAAACGAATCGTCTCGGTCACATCCTGTTGCTCACCGGAGCGATAGTCTGCAGGAAATGCCTGCAGGATGTCCCAAATGTCCGTATGCTGGTGTTTTGTCAATGCCATTTTGGCGAACTGCTTTTGAAGCAACTCCACTACTTTCTTTCCGAACTCAAAGTCCTCCTCGTCAATTTTGGATGCCTTGGCTTTCAGCTTCAGGGTGAAGTCATAGATGCGCCATACAAAGGCGTCAGTGAGGAAGAGCGCCTGCATGAAACTGTTCATGTAGCAGGTGTTGTTGGTGTTTTGCAGTCCAACACTGGGCTGCCTGTGCGTCACTGCTTTTGATGTCTGTTGGGGTAATGTGTGAAACTCTGTTTGTGTTGTGAACGGTTGCATGCAGCCTTGTGCCCCCTGCGCTTGTTTTGGCGGAGCTGGGTGGCATGTCTGGTATTCCTGCGGCCACCCTTGACCGTGTGCTTGGTGACATTGATGGATTCCAATTTGGTTTCGTTCACATTGGCTCCAAGTTGCGCCTGGCGCGGTCTGAAAAGTGGCTAACTGAGCCTGCATCTGTCCATTTGGCGGACTGGCCATCTGCCCTCCCAAGCGTGGTGCAGTCCAGAATCCTCCACTCGCCAATGAACGCAATCTGGTGCCCAATTCTACCGCCTGCTCTGAAAACTGGGACAAATAGTCCAAAAGAGGCAAGAGAGGCATCCACACCTCTGCTGGAAGTACAGGCCCATCATGAAAGAGCATAAGCAGCAAGGCAGGCGCCTGGGTGGAAATGCTTGAACTGCTTGTTCCCAATGCAGCCAAAGCCATAATGGCTGAGCGGCATAAATTCCTGGAGTCCGGCAGCTGGGAGAAGGCCACCAGCATCGCACGAAGCAATGCATATAACGGAGGCGGTCCGGCCCAGCACCAAGCTTCACAAGCTTGCCCTGACATCCAAGGGGCCTGGGGCAACCAGTTGCATAAGCAACCCCATAGGGTCATCAAATAGCCCGGATCCTGGGAAGACCCGAGCAAACATCTCACTGATGATGGGTGCGGCGGAACATGGAGCAGGCACCTTGGAAGGTTGGCAGCTTTCATAAGCTCCTTGTGAACTTATCCAAACCACTAGACTCACTAGACCAGTCTAGCCCGGTATAGCTGTCGCAAAAAAGTTGGATAAAGAAGGATATCAAAGTTTACGTAAAAATCACCAGGCCACAGAAGCTGCTGCAAATCCGGTGAATGCTGCATTGGATGGCGACAGACCTGCGAATGTGTCACAAACATTCAAAACCCCTTTCATCCTGCTGAAGGCCGGTCCAATGCTGGGATTATGTTCTGTTCATTTTACTTATCCATTTTATTGCCCCCGATTCAGAACAAGGTAATGACCCCCATGTTCCAATTCAAATGGAAAAACAATTGCAATGATGTGAAGTAATCACCTGCGTTAATATTCCAATTCTTAATGACTAAATTTTGATCCAACACCTGCATGGAACATTCGGCGGTTTTTAGCTTTTGACCCTTTGACCCACATCTGCCTCCTGGAACAGCAGCGAAATTATCCACGTTTCCAAATCTGCAGGAGGCCGAAGTCGAGCCGTTTCCTCGCTGAGAACTTTCAAGCAGGCAGCTTTTGCTCCTTCAAGGTTTCAAGGGGCCCAAAACAATACAAACAAATACCAAGAGACAGTGATTCAACCAGGAATTGAAGCAGGAAAAGGTGGAAGCTCAACCAGCAGAAATTGGAGACTTCAAAAGTCTTTGGCTTTGGACTTCCGTGTATGGAATGCGTCTGAAACGACGTCCTTGTGTCTCATAAGGGTCTGCGAGCCAGCGCACCACACAGCTCACCAACAAATCTAGGTTCGGACGCGTGGAAGGCACATCCTTCCAAATGTGGACCAACCAAGCCCTCCCAGTGCATGCTGGCACTTTGCAGAGGTCGTTTTGCTTCGTACGTTTCATCAAAAGCTTTGAAAATGTGGAGGCTTCACTCTTGGTGTTTTGGCCCATGGTCTCTTTTGTCCAAAGGAGATTTCGAAAAAAGGCCGCTGCGCGGTCCACATCTCCGTCTTCCGGGAAGAGCCATGAGACGTTCTTTCTCACCTGGCCATGGCTCAAACATGAACCTATTTTAAGTACAGTAGTCAATTGGACTTACAAACCCCATCCAATTTGCATGGTATCTGTTATTTTATAACTTTGAACCGTACCCACCTTGCCGAACTCAGAAGTCACAATAGCTGGATGTCGCTGAAGAAGTTCTCCAAGAATGTGAATGCTCAGATTGTGCATCCACTGCATTGGCAGAGGCTTCTCCAGGATGGCTTGGACCCAAAGACCAACTTCATGGACGGCCATCTGCTGCACCAGCTGCTGTGCTTCCCAGTACTTTTCTTCCAGGGGTTTCAACTCAAGCAACAGGCGGCGCAAGCGAAGCTTGACAGGAGGATCTTGATGTGCATAAGTTGGATACGCCATCCCACTTTGTTGGAAGGCGGCAATGTGACCCGGCTGCCCACAGCCGCAGCCATAGTAAGCACAGGGCGCCACAGTAGCCATGAGTTTCGATCGGCGCAAATGGACCCTCAGCTTCTACAACTTGGTAGTGTCACGTGATGCCGACAAGCCTATGCAATTTTATGCAATTTTGCTGTTGCATTTCTCTCATTTTGAGTTTAGGAATCTGCTGAAACCTTTCTGCAGCGGACATCGGCAACCTGTACCACTGCGACAATGTCTGCCCCTCTGTCTCTGCATTTGGCCCTTCTATACGTTCTCACGAAAGTCCTTGAAGGTCTTACTTTGCCAACCCCACAATAGCAATGCAATCGCCCTTTTTCATGTTCCCTGCTGTTTCCCTTTCGTTTACCCCATTTTTCCAAGCCTTTCGGTAGTCGCTCTTACACATCTCGCGCAGCACATATCCATCCGGCAAAGGCGGCGCCGCCTTGAAAGCGAAAGCTTAGATGTCACACAAGGGGTGGAGTTCACGAACAAAAGTGTATTTCAAAAATGTGGTAACTGAAAAAAGTCATCGGGATACATACATACACATGTGTACATCTATCTATATATACATATATATATTATATATATAATATATATATATACATACAATGTACATATATTTGCACATTGGTATTAGTAAATAATGTGCGTCATGCATGTACATAGACAATCTATACATATCTCATTATATACTATGTATACAACTGTATGTGTATATAATTATATATATATTGCACAGTTGTATACATTCGGATAAAATCATCAACAATGGGCCTGGTTGACAAGTCCCACGACAAGTGGGTGGGAAACCCAGTTTGCATCCAGGCACTAAGTGGTGTGATCTTCGTCCAAGAAATGATGACAAACCACTGGATTTGGATGGCAAGTGCGGCGGATGGTGCACCTTCACCCCAGGGCATACCCCTCGTTGAGTCCAAACTGTCCCACAACTATGAGACAGTACAAGACAGTACAAGACCAAGAACCTGCATTTCCGCCCTTTCATTTCTTACCCTTCGCCCAGGCCTGATCCATGGCAGGGCGCGAGAACGAGCTTTAGACCCTAACCTAACATCTTTCAGAAACTATGAACCAAGAAAATCCCTGCAGTTTGCGTATGAAGCTTTCCAGAGCAACGGGGCAAATTTTGGCACCTTGTCACACATCCAACTACCAACTGACCAGTCATCTTGCACTTTTTATCATCTCAACATGGTCCGTCATGGTCCCTTGGTTCCCCACTACTGTATGTCGATTTCAACATTGTCTCGCTTTAGTCTTCAAATGCTGGGACATACTCTACATCAACTTCGCTTGCGGAGTCCCTTTTCAAGCAGAGACTGCGAAGCGGTTTGTGCAAACCTGGGCGCGAGCAGTCGTTCCAAGCTCACAATGTCAGGTCAAACATTTTGGATTCAGACTAGCATCTGATGCTCACAGGAACTGTTAAAGTCGAAAGGGATTTCTCTTGGACATGGCCGAAATGGGCCACCGGCCACTAATTACTTTGCGTGTCAAACATGGTCTGCCCAGTCCTTCTGGGCAAATCCCAGGCAAGCAGCGTCACCTGTTGGAACCAATTAATATTGGCTGGTCCAACATCCTATAATTGCCTATAATCATCAACTAACTGGGGTTCTTGAAACTGGTGAGGTGTCGACGTCAACCACACACATTTTGACAGCACAGACTGGCGCCAGGGTAGCTGTGCCTCGCCACCCTCAGCCTGGACACACCCAGATGCCAGGCGAACGGCACGATGGAGTCAGGCCATCCATTCTGTACAGAAACTGCAGGGCGGGGGCGTCTTATGTCGGCTGTACAAGTGCCAAGGTGTGTAGGAAATGTACAAGAACTGTATAGTTATTGTGTGGGATTTGTGTGGGACTTGTGTGCGAGATGCGTAGATCACACAAAATGAGATGGGTCTATATGAGGTAGACAAGTCACCAAAAGATGCGTAAAATTTGTGGCATTTGGGTAGCGGATATGTAGCGGATATAGCATGAATTAGTCTCCACTCAATATCTTGGCCCCCCAGCCCCTGTGAGGTGGGTCCCACCTGGGGACAGCCCACTCCCCATCTGTGTCTACCAAAAATGTGTTCTGTTCCTAGTTCTGTTTTGGACAGGGGATGGGAAGGGGGGAAGCCCCAAGTTTGGGACCCAGGGGATTGATTGTCCATCTCAGCCCCCTCAACTCACGCACAGGCGAAGCTTCCAAGAGAGCTCTGTCAACGGACAGCGGATGTCGCCAGCCACGGAAGTCAACCGCAAAACGGTGGGGGCCAGTGATGACATCACAAGAGATTAGTGCTGTTGAACGCAAGAGATGTTCAACTGCCCCTGAGGCCAGCCACTGGCTGCCGCTCAGGAATGCCCAGCTGAAGCTTTATTAATATTACGATTACATTCAATAGATCGGCCACGGGAAGTTGGGCTGACACTGGGCTGATAGAGTGGGGATGCAAACTCAGATGAATGGACACATACAATTTCTTTACCAGGCAAACATGTATGATATGATACGGAAAACCCATGACAAGCTATGTATATGTTTGTTTCACGGTGAGGTTTCATGCTTCAGACAGAAGTGGTGACAATATGTCTCAAGCAGCGACTCTAGTACCAGTTTCAGAAGATGGTTTTGTTTTGTTCAGGAGATCTGTCTTGATGACGAGGGTACTGTTGGATAACTGAGGACGTGATGTCTTCATCCTTTGGAAAGTGCCCTCCAACTTCCACGGGGAAGCCGGCACAACGCGAATGTCATCGACAGTGTGCGATGACATTGATGAATTAGTTGTTTGTTGCAGAGGAGTATTCATTCATGCCCTGGGCTGGATCATTCCTGCATGGCTGATTCAGCCACACATGTTCCAATCAACTCGGCATGAACCAGGCTGTGCAAGGGCCACTAATCACATGGCCAGTCGGAACTTCACATGTCCTGGGTACAGGCATGAGGATCGCGAAGTCTCAACTGGCAGCAAAAGATCGATGAGGAATCCCAGCAGCTACCAGCAACTTATATAGATTATATAGGTCCACTGTACCCATGGTACACTGCCCATGAAAAGACGAACGCATCTTCCCAGCTCTTGTCACCAAGATTCGCAACAGCTCTCAGCAGCAGGGGTCAACACCAAGACTTGCCTGGCTGCAGAATTGATGACTTTGCACCAAGTATGATCTTTGCAACCCGTAAACAAACATGGCATGGCAGTGGGAAAATGTTTGGATTCAAGATTATTTGCCCTATTGAACGTCGGAAATTGTAAAAAAAAGATGCATGTATTTCTAGATCATTTACCTATTTGCCGCCAAGAAATTGCGATTTTCGAGTGGAGGTGTCCCCCTTTTTTGGGCTCCACAGCTGGTCCCGAATCCTCCACTGTACCATCTTGTACCAAGCCGCTGCATGCCCGGCACGCTGGGAGGCAAGCTGCAAGCACCCTCTTCATCGAAGGTCACTCGCACACCTCGGACGGCACTGGGTCTGC
Organism: Cladocopium goreaui; assembly: GCA_947184155.2. NCBI lineage: Eukaryota > Dinophyceae > Suessiales > Symbiodiniaceae > Cladocopium > Cladocopium goreaui. Next base: position 29,088 of record CAMXCT020004163.1, on the reverse strand, counting down.
CTCTGTTGGAACCCCAAGCGGTTGATTTCCCCTGCGCCAGAAGTATCTGTTTTTTGCATGAACTTTTATGAAAATGCTGCAGGAACGGGGGGCCCAAGCAGTAAATAAGTCGTTTTCTGACTAGGCTAACGATGGGATTTATTGTGGATATCAATCTCTACAGTTGTCGTAAATGGGATTGTAAATTATAAACGATCTTATATCAAAACTGGGTGGCTCCTTGTTTTGGATGTCCCCAACCCAGAGGTGCAAAAACCCCAGAGCTCTTCATGCTTTGTAGGTGCCGAAATCCCCAACTGTCTGCAATGGTGGATGAAAATTGGGCTAAGGCGGCTAAGGGCACACTGATGGATCTTTTTTTTTGATTGTTTGTGTATCAAATCCTATATAAAATCCATTAAAATCAAACCAGCCTTCCTTTTTTCCACCAACAAAAAAGCCATCTCTTTGCACCACCCAAAACCCCCACGCTGCGTCGACGGACGTGCGATCTCCACGGTGTCGTGGAAGACGCGCACGCCGCCATAGTGCCCAGCACTGGAGAGGCTCTGCATCCTCTCGAGATCGCCAGAGGATGACATCTCCTGCGGGACGTTGGATCCATTTTTCAGGTTTTATGGGAAAATCATAGGAAAACCATAGGAAAATGGTGGTTATACCCTCTGGTAAACTAACATAACTATGGAAAAACACCATTTTTGATGGGAAAATCCGTTATAAATGGCTATTGAAAACAATAGCTATGTTAAAATACCGGAGGGTACTCCAATGGATGGTTCAGAAAAAGGATCCCATCTATAATGGCTTCCCCAAATGCTTGGTTTATTTCATGGAATATCCCGTCTATAAATGGATGATTTAGGGGGTACCCCCATTTTAGGAAACCGCGATATCGCGGAAAGTGGGAAAAAAAACAAGAGGGGGGGATGGGACTGGACTGTAGAACCTGACTATTTTGGTGTACTTGAGTGGTTGTAACATGGAGGACGAGGATGAGGATGAGGACGAGGATGATGACAATGATGAAAGTTTGGTTAAGGGTTTCTTGCTGATGTCGGTCCCATCTTTCAAACTAAACACCGAAACACAATCATTGCGAACCTGCAGGATCAACTCCCTCAAATCGGAGGCAGGCACTGAACCTGAGAATGGCCCCATGTCACAAACCGTAAATGAGTGAGTTCCCCAATGCTAGGATAACCAAAAAAAAATATTGACATGTCACAATGTTCGACAAGCTAAGGAGTGAACTACCTGTTGATCCAACATCAATTCAACATGTGCGACTATTAGTTGTTTCAATGTTCTGAACCACCCTTTGTGTGGATCACAAATGTAGGCACCCCACCACTTGCGAAAAGTCGGCCTGCAAATCGATCCCTACATCTACATCATCACAATGTCGAGCCAAATTAACCAGAGCCACCTAACCTTACATCCGCACATGGTTCTCTTGCAAATGAACCAATGTGCCTTTGAAGCCAACAAGAAATCTCCAATTTCGAGACGGTTTAGTTTAGTATACCACCTATTCCTGGGAACATTGGGAAAAATTGACTTGAGTGTTTGCCACATGAGGTTCTCTTTTCTCCCATCTTCATAGCTACTGCTACAGAAAATGTCATCTTCAGTCATCTCCCCATTTTTGACGACGTTCTTCCTTCGCCGAAAAAAAACACCCACATTAGTGCCAAGTGGCTGATTGTTGACTCCACCTTCACATCTCCCACCAAGGGTAGGCTCAACACCCAGCGTTCCTCCTCCGTGACCGGCTCCCGGTCACCCACCTCGCGCGCCGCAAAGAGGGTACCCTCGGGGTCGCAGTCCGCGACGGTCGCCACGTTCGCAACGTCGCTGTCGGCGTCGCTGGCCACCTCGGCGCAAAACTCACCTGAAATTGGGATGTTTTTTCGGCAGCAAAATATGGGGAACGCCATGTTTTTGGAGCGCCATTCCGAGAAAACACCATTTAAGGAGATTCATATGGAGCTTTGACTGTTACAGTTTAAACCAGACTCCAGTGGTAACTCATTGACCAAGCAGCTGGGGAGGCAGTTTTGGTGCAATGAGTGGAATCAGCGTCCTGCGGTGAAGGAGCAAATGCCGGAAACAAAAAAAATGTTTGGACCAAAACAAACAAAACTGCAATGAAATTCAAAATGGCATTTTGTGGTCCATGGTTCACAAAATATATTCCCAAGCTAGTCTTTTTCTGTTTGCAATCTTGTACTGACGCATGCTATGGTCATGTTAGGCTGTGTCTCTTCGCTGTTCCGATTTCTGGTACTATCAGATTAGTGAAAACCATTGGCTCCCAAGTTGCTTTTTTTCCCACTGGTAATGCTGTACTGGTGACGTTTGTCTCGAGTTGTTTTCTTTTCTACTGGTAATGTCATATTCGTGAGTCTTTGATGGTGTTCTATTGGGCATAACTGTTGTTGCCGTATCGGTGAGAACTATAGTTTCCCCACCTTCACTGTTTTTGCTGCTTATGTTGGATTTGCATAGATCTGTGGAAACTGTGATTTCCTCTGCAATTCTGATTTTGTTTGCATCTGTGAGAGCTGGCTCCCCAACTTAGTAGTGCTCCGGTGGACCTTGGCCACTTATGCTCATCTATGCGGATTCTGCGGCATGTTGTAGTGTTTTTTTGTGCTTGCAAAGCATGAGGCACTGCAAAATGTCACTTGTCCAAGATATGGTTTTGTCTGAAAATAGATGAAAATAAGGTATCATTTTCGCCATTGGGACCCCCCGATTTCAAGACATGCCCAAAAATCACGGTATTGGTGAAATATATCCCTTGAAATATCCCCAAAAATGGCTGGTATATTCCCCTGTTCCCGAAAAAACCTCACTCAAGTCAAACATTGTTGGTAAAATATATGATATATCCCACTATATCCCCAAGTATCCCATTTAATCCCCATGTTCTTGGTTGTATCTCCTCCCGTCAAGGGAATGGCCCTTTGTTGGGGGAAAAAACCGTCCTCGTCAAGTCGCGACAAAAAACTATAGATTCGCTCAGGGTGTCTGCCATGCAAAATTCCGCAAGGGATACCTTGGCTGTTGATAAGTCGGTGTCCTATTCCAAACCATCCATATTAGGGGATACAATAGGATGTAAGGGGGATATGATGGGGATAAAAAGCATGATATATATGGGGATATAATAAGGCTAAAAGGAGGATATAATGGGAATATATATATATATACATATATATATATATATATGCAAATTATATATATATATCCAACAACATGATACTGTAGAAGGGTTTGTCTGAGAATCGAGTATGACACCAAAATAACTTTTTCAATATGGAATATGATGATTAACCAGTGGATTTAGGGGTACCCTATTTTTCAAGCACACAACCAAAAACCCTTCGGGATGGTGAAAGGCAGCTAAAGCATCCAGAGTCTTTCTATATATAATATATATATAATATATATAATATATACTATTTTCATGTTCTTCATCAGGGCCATCTGTTGTCGGAGTCATTTATAATGCGGTTTTCTGTCTAAATCGAAGGACACTGCCCATGGATTTTCTATTGAACGCATTTCACTGATTCACTGTCCACCTAGCACAGGGATTGTTCGCGGTCTCTCCCCTAGATATTGCCAAATTGAGCCGTCTTTTTTTTGGTTGCTAAAGGCCTATACACTGATGGAGGGGCTTCGCTAAAAACTACACAAGGCATGGATTTGTGCAAAGGTTGGCTTCGCGCGGCTTCGCGGAATACTTTTGCGTTCGCGAACTGGTTTTGCGAGGGCTCTTGTCTAGCCAAAGCAAGATACCATGTCTCAGCAGGTGGAAGAAAGGAAGGTGAGGTTTGAGCCCCAGATGCGGAGGCGGGTGATGCATCAAATTGGTCCAGGGACGCTTCGCGTGGGCTTCGCGGGGGGGTTCGCCGGGCTTCGCGAAACAGGGCCTAGGATTCTATCCCGTAATCAAACATGGCTGAATCGGAAATCCTCCATTTGGAGGTTTTCCGAAAATGGGGGTACCTCCAACTCAAACATAATTAATAGGGTTTTCATGGATTTTCCATTACAAACCATCCATTTTGGGGATTCCCCATTTCGCCTCCATATTTATAGGTGGGGTTTTCCCCTTGTGGAGCCTTAATGGAAACCGTGGGATTTCCCATTTCGTCACATCGTCAGGACACCGGCACAGTGAGCCGTGCGCGCGGCCGCGATCTTGGTGGACATGCCCCCGGTGCCCAGCCCAGAGCCGGGCTCACGAGTGTCCACCTTCAACTCGAAAGCCTCGTTGACCACCTGGAACTGATGGGTTTAGGGACCGTCAGGGTGCTGATCCCATCATGGAAATCATTTCCAGGTCAATAAAATGATATTTACCAGGTATGAAATAAAGAAATGGGAAATTCGATGTATCATCATGATCATTATCACATTATCCACAGTGTTACTGTTGGTGTTAGGAGTAGCAAGTTAGCTTTCGTGATGATGAATAATTACAAAAGGATGGAGACGATTTCATGCTGCCCAAAAAGAACCATCCCTAGTCACCAATTGGAGGTTTCAATTAATTGAGTTTAACACAGTAAAGGGCATGTATAGGGCCTAGGGTATAACATGGTATAACTGTATAATGGTATACCCCGAAACATACTCGCTCATTTGGTGAAATGGCACCACTCCTACTTTGATCACTTCCTAAATGATCCATGCTGACATTTTTGCACAGCCAATATCTGTTAGAATCTGGAAAATGCGGAGCCTGACATTTGTGCGATGTTAGAGATGTTACCCATTCGCCTTCATGCCTTCGTACATGGACAAGCAAGGGAATTGTGTTCATATCTACTCCTGTATAAGTTGGAATGTGATATAACATACCACAACGGAAAAAGCGTATGTTCTAAGAAGTTCTATGCTGGACATTCACAACCTGCATAAAAAGTTGCATCACAAGTTACAAAGCAACAAACTTGGGTCCAACCATGTCAAGCCCTGGGCTTAAGCCGCGGCCTTCATAGGTTCAGCAGCTGGATCCACATTGGGATTTGCAGTGTACAAATAGTCAACATCTGTGAAGAGGAAAACCCCTTCCGCTTCCAGTTGTACCGCCGTCAGCGCCGCCAAGTTGTCGTTGTCGCCGAAGCGCACGCCGTCCTGATTTATTCAAGTGGCAGGTCAGCAATGTAATAGCCCCAAATTTTGCAGAAAAATGTCACGACAATTGGGGAATCAATTAGAGATGTCAAATGTCCCAAACTCTGGAACGTCTCAAATCCACCATCTGTTGACTCTCTAAGCACTGGATTTCTTCAAATCACGAAGAAACATCTGCCCAGCTGGCCCAGCCGCTGTGTTCGTCGTATCATTCTCATTGATCACCGGCACGACCCCGGCTTCCAAGCAGGCTGAAATGGTGTCTCGGATCTCTGCCCAACGCTGCTGTTCCAAGAAATCGCGCTGACTCACTAGGAGCTGGGCAATCTTCATCCCAACTGTCCTGGGTGAAAAAATCTGAAAGTCCCAAGGGGGAAATCTTTGGGATCACATTTCGGTGATCAAAAAACACATAAAAAGCCGAGTCAAACCTGTCAAACCTCCATCGGCTGATCATCAAGTATCTCGAAGAGTTCTGAATAGAGCCGCATGATACCTCAGCCGGTTGGATGGCCCGCATCCAAAAATCTCAGCCCCATGGGATGGGTTAGACTTTTCAGGTGAAATGGGGTGCTGAGTTTCAAGGCCAAGCCACGACTTTGTCCGACGCCTGCGACAGCACGTTTCATCTCTGGATTCGTCGGCTTTTTCTTCAGTCCAAGCTCTCGACAGCCCATACCAACAGCTCCTGAGCAAAATCCCAAATCTCTGGTGAGGTCTTTTTCACGCCGAATGGGCTGAGAAAACACAAACATGATCAAACATGCAACTTGGGTGTCCCTAAATCACGAAAATCTGCTGGTTCCGCACAAAGGTCCAATACCACTGTGCCATCCCAAAATCTTCATCTGCAAGCATCAACAGCCCGAAGAAAACAAAACTACACAGAGCCAGAGATCATTCTTCCAAAAGGCCAATTCCTACCTACAAACGCAGCCCCATACCTCCCCTCAGCAGTCTTAGCGGGTTTGAAATACACGAACTGGTCACCAGAATTTAGCCTTTTTGAGTTCTAATGCCCAAAAAATGGTCCAAGATTTGCTGGTGATACTGGATAAACAGCTATATAAGTTATACCCCTGACATTCCCTGACTTGCTGGGCTATCCATCTCCCGAACAGGTCCTGAGGTCACCAAAACCACTTTGTAGCCCTGATGGCTCAAATCCGCAATGACCTGAGGCATGAGTTTTCCACGTATTTGAGAAGGTCTGGTTTTCTTGGAATTGCCAGCATGTCTCCGAAGTAACTTTCAATAAAATTCAGACATATCCACTTGACATCTTCCGGTCAAACCTTTGGGAGTCCCATCCAAGGTTGTCGCCCCATTTGACATAACCACTGGAAAAAGGCTCAAAAAATGGCTCTCCATCGTCACGCCCACGGGACCTCCACCAATCTGGATAGGTTCGCTACATTCACGCGTTGTCCACGGGCATCGGAGGTCATGATGGTGGAAGTTCCAACCTTCAGCACCTACAGTCGCGCCAGAGGTTTCCGGTATGGAGAGCCACCTTCATTGGATCCTCCCGGATGTGAGCAACATTAAAATTCTTGGAATTATGATCTCTTTATAATTCACTTAATTACATTACAATCACTACAATCATTACAATGGCTACAATCTACTGACACTGGGTAGATTAATCCCTCAAGTCAAACATGGACATGTTCAAAGCGTTCCCAAGGTGGCCCTGTAATGCTCTCAAGATAAATTCGCACTACAGCCACAAGATTGCGCATGTCAAACTCAACTAGGTTTGAGGTCCGGTCCAACCATCAAGAATGTTGGCAAGGCACCAGAATATTGGAGTCGTACTTCATGGCTGCCAGGTCGATGATTCCGACACTTTTTTTCCACAGCTACGCCGAACGCATCCGGATGAACAGCTCTTAAGAATACTACCGAGCAAAGAAACGCAGCACATGATTTCACTGCCAAATCATGATCATGACTTCCATGACTTTCATGACTTCCACTGGCTTCCACTTTCATTTGCACCTTGCAAACCTGCAACGCCGCTCCGGCCCAGTAACATCTGAGCATCCCAACGGCACCCGCCACACAAAAAGGCCGCACGTCTTGTGCGGCCAGGATGTTTTGGAACTTTTGGTGCGGAGTGACCCTGCAACGGATCTTGCTGCCGAAAGGTCTGGTTTTGTTTTCTGACTTTCACTTTTTGCAATCAAAACGGAACAAGAATCATGAAAATCAAATAAGAAGGACCCTGCAACCTCCCAAATAAAAATCGTGAAAACAACATTGGGTCCGGGTTAACACGTCAGATCCAGACTTTGCACGTTCAACTCATTCTCAGCAGTGCACCTACTTGTGTGTGGGTTCAAAGGTCTGACCCATCGCACCAACCTGACAAACTCACAGCAAGAGCCTCAAAGGGGCCGCAACTCCGCCATGACCGCGGTGATAGAGTGACTGGTCCAAAAGTCAGAAGCCTGGGTCAAAAGAAATCTGGTTGGTGGATATGGGTTGTTGAAACACACCCCAAAACATTTTCCTCAGGATCATTGTCGCATTTTCAGGGATGGAACATGTTGGGAAAAATTAAACCCTTTTTGCTGGTGTATCGATTTTTGACATTTTGAAAATTATATAAAAACCGTTGAGTTCAGTTTGTTGCACTGCACTAATTGAACCATTTCAATCATCTAGATCTTGATCGGAAATGACACATCATAAGGTTTGGAATATTTATAATATTGATATGCATTATATATATATATGCATTATATAATATGTTCTAAGCGTTTTTTTGAAAAATTCAATCTCGGCCACCGTGCCAATACCCACGGCCAGGTCCCCCAGGTCCCCTCACCGAGTTTTGCCGCCGCCCGGAACCAGGGTCACCTTCCAAGCCACGCCCTTGCGCAACGATGCCAAATTCACCATCTATGGCATGCCCCAGCAATCCAACCCATGTGATAAATCATTTCATGCCGATGTCTTCAGTTTTGAATATTGTTTTTACCTCGGTCTGATTCCATACATATCCACATCCAAGCAATGACAGCCTACAAGGTACCAAATATACAGACATACATACACTACAATGCAATAATACAACACGACACAACACAATACAATAACATAACATAACATAGCATAAAATATTGCCAAAAAAAACATAACATAACACAACAAAAACAAAACATTACAAGACACAAAATTACATTACACTACATTGCATTACATTGCATTACATACAATATCAAGACAAAACATTACAAAACATCGCATAACACAAAACATTGCATTACATTACACTACACTACATAAATTACATTACATCACATTACATTCTTACTTACTTACTTACTTACATATATTACACTACATTACATTACATTACATTGCACTACATTACCTTACCTTACCTTACCTTACCTTACGTTACGTTACATACAATACATACATTACATCCATTGCATCTATTACATTCATTAAATACATTACATGCATTACATACACTACATACAGTACATACATTACATACATTACATACATTACATGCATACAGACCTTATAAATATACATTCTAAACATCGCACGCATAACATACATAACATACATAACATACATACCATACATACCATACATAACATACATACCATATATACATAACATACATACATACCATACATACATGCCATACAAAACATTCATACATACCATACATACATATTTACATACATACACACATACAGACATACATACATACATAAATACATACATTCAAAAAAAAAACAGACATAACATACCGTAACCTTACTAATCATTACAGTACATTGCATACATACATTCTTACATACATTACATGCATTACATACATTACATACATTACATACATTACATACATTACATACATACATACATACATACATACATACATACATTACTCCATTACATACATGCATGCATACAAACATACATACACAACATACATACACAACATACATACATACATACATACGTACATACATACAGACATACATACATACTTACATACATACATGCGTACACTAATTACATACATACATTAGTTACTTACATACATTCATTACATATATTCATTACATACAATACATAACAAACATACCTACAGACATACATACATTACATGCAATACATACATTACATACATTACATACATTACATACAGTACATACATTACATACATTACATACATTACATAAATTACATACATTACATGCTTTACATACCATACCACACCAAACATACCAAACATACCAAACATACCACACATACCACACAAACCATACATACCATACATACCATACATACCATACATGCCAAACATACCAAACATACCAAACATACCATACATACCATGCATACTATACATACCATACATACCATGTATACCATACATACATTCATACATACATACATACATACACACATACATACATACACACACACATACATACATACATACCATACATACCATGCATACCAGGCATACCATGCATACCATGCATACCATGCATACCATGTATACCATACATGCCATACATGCCATACATGCCATGCATGCATGCATGCACGCATGCATGCCTGCATACATACATACATACATATATACATTAATTACATACATACATACATTACATACATACATACATACATACATACATTACATTACATTACATCACATTACATTGCATTGCATTACATTACATTACATTACATACATACATACATTACATACATTACATACATTACATACATTACATACATTACATACATTACATACATTACATACATTACATACATACATTACAATACATTACATTACATTACATTACATTACATACATTACATTACATTACATTACATTACATTCATTCATACATACATACATACACACATACATACATACATACGTACATACATACATACATACATTACATTACATTAATACATACATACATACATACATTACATTACATTACATTACATTACATTACATTACATACATACATACATTACTACATTACATACATACATACATACATACATGCATGCATGCATACATACATACATACATACATTCCACACATACATACATACATACATACATTACATATATACATTACATCTATTACATGCAGTACATACATTACATACATTACATTACATTACATTACAGTACATTACACTACATTACACTACATTACATTACATTACATTACATACATTACTTACAATGCATACATTACATACTTTACATACAGTACTTGCATAACAATTTTAACATGCATCACATTCAAAACATCAAAAACATACAAAACATACAAACATACATGACATACATACATTCCACACATACATACATACCATACATACCATACATACCATACATACCATACATACCGCACATACCATACATGCCATACATACGTACATACATACCTACCCACTTACTTGCATACATATTTACATACTTACATACTTGCATTACATTACATTACATTACATTACATTCCATTACATTACATTACATACCTGCATTGCATTAAATTGCATTGCATTGCATTGCATCCCATCACATCGCAGCGCATTACCTACATACATACATACATACATGCATGCATGCATACATACATACATACATACATACATACATACTCACATACATACACCAACATCACAGAACAAGACATAACAGTACATAACACAACATTTAAAATACATGTCATTACATCACATCGCCTCGCAATTCATTGCATTACATACTAACATGCATACATACATACTTACATGCATATGTACATACATACAATAGCACAACAAAACAAACCATAACATACCATAACAAGACATAACATACCACAACAACACATAACATCACATAACACGAACTTACATTACATTACATTACATTACATTACATTTCACGACGTTACATTACATTACATTATGTTATATTACATTAGATTACATACAATCATTCTACATTTTTTTCAAATCACTCATTCATGTCACTCATTCATGTCACTCATTCGTTCATTCATTTGGAGAAACATAAAGACAATATACAATATACAACAAATGCCATTGCAACACAACACAATGCAATAGAATACGCAATATATTACAATACATTACATTACAATACAATTCAGTAGAATGCCATACAGTAGAGCACAGTACAGTACAATACAGTACAATATACAATACAATAGAATAGGCTATACACATTGCATTCCAATCCTCAACACAAAGCATTCCAGCGCGTACACACATAAATACATTCATTCATACACTCATTCGTTCACACATGTATTGTACAGTCACACCAAGCCACGTACCAAACCAAAAACATTGCATAACAAAACCGTCCACTGCATTTACGTGACATTACATTGCATACAGACACATGTAATCATGTTCGGGGTTGCGTTCGCCAACCGGAATTGCTTGAAACGTTTGCATGCTTAAAGCTGAATTGAATTGATGCATTTTGTCGACAGCAACAGGGGTCAGGTAACAATGGTCACCCAGGTCAACTGCAAACATATGCTACCAAACGGAAAAATTTACCTACCAACATTGAGGATATACATATTATAATATATATAATTACCATGTTCCGTCTCAACTTGCAAATACATAGGTGAAGACCTTGGATCCCTCTTTTGTGCATGATACATGTGCAGGTGCTGTGGTGCTTCATTTTGTGAAAGCTTTGCCAATAGCGCCAACTAGTCAACCACGTAGTGCAACGCTTTTGTTTTTAGGCAAAGAACAATCCAATTTTTCAATGAGCTTAGAATCTTCATGCCGAGAAAAATATTTAGTTCCATCAGCTAAAAGGTTTAGTTCCACTAGCTACACATCAAAATGGAAGGTCGGGAGTCAACCAACTGCTCTTGCTAACCAATTTTGGTGACGCAATCAGATACGCAACTGGCGCGTGCGCTGTTTTTGTCAAATCATGCGGAACCCTGTGCGTTGCGTCAATGGCAAACATGCACATATCCTTTCTACTGAAAAAGCCGCTTGGGTTGAGTGAAAAAAACAAATCCCAATTTGGGCTCAAAAGCTTCCACTCTTTCCCCGGAAGCGCGAGGCAACAAACAGCCCCAGGACACTTCCGCGCAATATAGATGCTTCCGCGCAACATAGATCCGCGGAAGCCCGCTCAGCACCAAGACGGAAAATCAATAGGTTCTCACTTGCAGTGTCGAAAGCTGGCAGCCGTGCAGAACAGAAATGAAACTAGCAATTTGGAAACAAAGATCTTTGATGCCGCGTGCACCATATATATGTCAATTCGGGCAGCTCGCATCTCGACTCGCATGGAAAGCCAATTAATTGAATGATGCAAAATGTATCTGACAAGACTTCTTACGAGCAGTGGTTCATTAAGCACCAGTTGATAGAGGGTTCAGCCTCATGGCAGCCCTACGTATGTTCCGCCCATCTCTGCGCAGCATCGGGCGCACGTTCAATGCGCTCGCGTCGCAACACAATGAGGATCCAGCTGTGTCCTCCTACCTCACGGGGCCAGCTTGGGTCCAAATGCTTCTCCAAAACGATCCACTTTACCTGTTGAAACTCTTTCATCTGAACGTCCATGTATGGATTTCAGAAAAAGGCTGATACAGCACACTGAGCTGCCCAACGCCATCTGTCTCTTCGTGAGCAACAAGGCTGAAACCAACCTCGCATTGCACAACTGCAGGAAATGAGAATCGTTGGTTTCAGAACAAGGTCAAATCAAACTGGATTTCTCCATGGATTTCTCGATGGTTTTTCCAAAATCCTTGGGGGCAGAAGGTCCGCACAACACTTCTGGTCTTGCCCAAACTGAAGTGACAAATGGCAACCCCGACCCAACTGACCTTGGAACCGGAAGCCACGATCTGCATGACATCATGACACCCTGGCCACATCTTTGTGGCACGGACAGCTGTTTTTTTCTTTAAGGGATAAACGGATAAACAAAGAAGTCAAAGTTGGAGTCATTGATGAAATGAATCAAAAGTATCCAAAGTATCTCTAAATTATCCAAAATCCTAGTAATTCCAGAGTCTTGTTGCGGATTTCGCATTGCTTCCTGAAATTCAAAACAAATTGAGACATGCGATGACAATCTGACACCTGAAGACCAAGAGGTTGGGAGGCCAGATTCCAGTGACGACTTCGACTTTCTTGGGCACTTGGACTTGTGGTTTCACTCTACACATATTCTAAATGTATGGTCATGGGTAAAAACCCTGCAAAATAGCTGCTCATTTAGCATGTCCGTCCTCCTAAAAATTGTGTTTATGAGGCTCCATAGATAATTTTTCGACGCCGAAATGTTTGATCGTGGCTGTCCAACTGCGGCAGTTGAAACATGGCAGGCATGCCCCAGTGCAATTTCCTGCTCCAGGTGGCCAGAAGTGGCCTACTTTTTAGGCCATAAATTCGGCCAGAAATTCCAAGTACAGTGTTACTATGTGTTACTAATAGTGTAGTGGTTTTGCTTCAAATGCAGCTTATGAATTTCAGACTGTACCCATTCATGGCAAAATGGCTATCAACCACTGTCCTCGCTTCAAACGCGAAAAATTGTGTTTTCAGAAAGTAAAATGCGGATGAAATAAAAGAAAAAATATGTCTGGGTTTTTGGTGAGTCATAGATTTCAAAGAGTTTTACATCCAATTTCCCTTACTAAAATATATCTCACCTAACAGTCACTTATCACCGTATGTATCTTTATTTTATATATAATTATGTAAATATAAATATAGGAGACTGTAAATTAAGCGCGCGTAAAATTGGGTCATTAATGGCGCAAAAGTTGGGGTCACTAAGCGCGCATAAACCGGGTCACTCCAAGCGCAGAACAGTTATATATATATATACATTATTTATTATTATTTATTTAAAAATGAATCGCAGGTTACCGAAGGTTACGCGAAATTGCGGGAGGTTATGGGAGGTTTACGGAAGGTTACGGGAGGTTACGGGATATCCCGAATCTAGAGATTCTAGACTCAGATTCTAGCTTGGTTACGGGAGGTTACGGGAGGTTACGGGATACTCAGATTCTAGAGATTCTACACTCAGATTCTAGCTTGGTTACGGGAGGTTACGGAAGCTTTACTCTAAGGTATGCCAAATTCCCTGGGATGTAAGTCGCAGGTTGCTTGGAAACATGTTTCTCTGAGAGAAAAAAAACTTTGAGCATCGCTTTCCATGCCACAACAATTGAAGCCACACCATGCAACAGCCTCTGCACGGACTCCTGCCAATAAAGCGGATAAAATTCTCCCAAGCCTCATCCCCATCTTTCTCATCAATTTCTTTTCCTCCTTTTCTCTTTGGAACCTCACATGAGCAGTGCCCTACCTGGATGTTCGAAAAGGCAGACAAATTTGTCCGCTTGGATCCTGCCCGGCATTGAGTCGCCTTGGTTGAATGAACTTGAAAGTGACAACAGTCAGGTTCCATGCCGGCTCACATTTCCTTGCCTCATCGGGTGCTTTCTCATCCCTTTCAGTCTCACTTTTGTCTGGCGGAACCTCACATGAGCAGTGCCCTACCTGGACAATCGAAAAGGTAGACACAATTTGCTGTGAAGGAATTATTGCCATGGCTTTGGCTTCTGCACCCGCCTTTCTTAACTTTCTAAATGCACATCAGATTCATGTGATGAACCATGCAAATACATGAGATTCCTTCCGTTCTGAATGCGTTCCTTCTCAATTCATGAATTCCCATGGGCCCTCTGAGACTCTTGAATGAACCACGCAGAGTCGAGTACCAAGCCCCAAGCCTTCCACGTCCCTCTAGCTCCCGTCGCCCTGCCTTGGCCTTCTTCGCGGCCGCCGCCTTCACTAAGGCTTTTGGGGCTGCCTGATACCGTTGTTACAACATCGGACAAGCTTGGCCGCAGGAAATGTAACCTTTCGGCCCCGTTATGCCAAATTCATTGGGGTGCAATTTGCTAGCTGCTTTGGAAAGCTGCTTCTCTCCTACTAGCAAAATGAGAACATCACTTGCGACGCCAGAAAAGTAGTGGCCACACCATGCAACATGAAACTTCTTTCAATCTGAATGCCTACAGATCTCAATTACTTAATCCACATGGGCGAGACTCTCGAGCGAACCAAGCAGACTCGAGCCCCAATTGCCAATTCGCCCACGTTTCCTAAGCCTGCCGCCTTGCTCGCGGCCTTTGCCAAGGCTTTCCTGGCTGCCTGAGACCACGGTGACGACATGGGCCAAGCTTGGCCGCAGGAAGTCGAACTTTTTGGCCGTGGTATGCCAAATTCCTTCAGATGTAATTTGCCAAATTGGTTGGACACATGCTTCTCTGAGAGAAACACAGTTCGAACATTGAGGCCACACCATGCAAAAACCGCTGCACGGACTCCTGCCAATAAATGAATAAAATACTCCCAAGCCTCATCCCCATCTTTCTCATCAAGTTCTTTTCTTCCTTTTCTCTTTGGAACCTCACATGAGCAGTGCCCTACCTGGATGTTCGAAAAGGCAGACAGTATCGTCCGCTTGGAGCCCGTCAGCCCTTGAGTCGACTTGGTTGAATGAAACTGGAAGTGACAACAGTCAGGTTCCATGCCGGCTCACATTTCCTTGCCTCATCAGGTGCTTTCTCATCCCGTTCAGTCTCACTTTTGTCTGGCCGAACCTCACATGAGCAGTGCCCTACCTGGACGGTTACGAAAAAGCAGACAGAATTAGCTGCTCGGAATTTCTACTCCCTTGTTTTCGACAGGATGAATACTCCCCCCGTCAAGCGGGCACAATCTCTCCGGAAAGAAGAAACGCCATGGCTTTGGCATCTGCACCCGCCTTTCTTAACTTTCTAAATGCACATCAGATTCATGTGATGAACCATGCAAATACATGAGATTCCTTCCGTTCTGAATGCGTTCCTTCTCAATTCATGAATTCCCATGGGCCCTCTGAGACTCTTGAATGAACCACGCAGAGTCGAGTACCAAGCCCCAAGCCTTCCACGTCCCTCTAGCTCCCGTCGCCCTGCCTTGGCCTTCTTCGCGGCCGCCGCCTTCACTAAGGCTTTTGGGGCTGCCTGATACCGTTGTTACAACATCGGACAAGCTTGGCCGCAGGAAATGTAACCTTTCGGCCCCGTTATGCCAAATTCATTGGGGTGCAATTTGCTAGCTGCTTTGGAAAGCTGCTTCTCTCCTACTAGCAAAATGAGAACATCACTTGCGACGCCAGAAAAGTAGTGGCCACACCATGCAACATGAAACTTCTTTCAATCTGAATGCCTACAGATCTCAATTACTTAATCCCCATGGGCGAGACTCTCGAGCGAACCAAGCAGACTCGAGCCCCAATTGCCAATTCGCCCACGTTTCCTAAGCTCCCAGCCCCCTGCCTTGGCCTTGCTCGCGGCCTTCGCCGAGGCTTTTGGGGCTGCCTGAGACCGCGGTGACGACATCGGCCAAGCTTGGCCGCAGGAAATGTAACCTTTCGGCCCCGTTATGCCAAATTCATTGGGATGCAATTTGCTCGCTGCTTGGAAAGGTGCTTCTCTCCTACAAGCAAAATTAGAACAGCAGTTTAGACGCCCAAAAAGTAGTGGCCACACCATGCAACATGAAACTTCTTCCATTCTGAATGCCTACAGATCTCAATTAGTTAATCCCCATGGGCCCTCTGAGACTCTCGAGTGCCCAAGCCCCAAGCCCCAATTCTCCCACGTTTCCTTAGCTCCCATCGCCCTGCCTTGGCCTTGCTCGCGGCCTTCGCCGAAGCTTTTGGGGCTGCCTGAGACCGCGGTGACGACATGGGCCAAGCTTGGCCGCAGGAAGTCAAACTTTTTGGCCGTGGTATGCCAAATTCCTTCAGATGTAATTTGCCAAACGGCTTGGAAACATGCTTCTCTGAGAGAAACACAGTTCGAACATTGAGGCCATACCATGCAACAACCGCTGCATGCACTCCTGCCAATAAATGGATAAATACTCCCAAGCCTCATCCCTATCTTTCTCCTCAATTTCTTTTCTCCGTTTTCTCTTTTGAACCTTAGATGAGGAGCGCCCTACCTGGAAGTTCGAAAGGGCAGACAGTATCGTCCGCTCGGAGCCCGTCAGCCTTTGAGTCGACTTGGTTGAATGACAACAGTGAGGTTCCATGCCGGCTCACATTTCCTTGCCTCATCAGGTGCTTTCTCATCCCGTTCAGTCTCACTTTTGTCTGGCGGAACCTCACATGAGCAGTGCCCTGCCTGGACAATCAAAAAGGGAAAGAGAATTTTGCTGCTCGGAATTATTTCGTATTTTTTCGACAGGATGAGTATACTCCCCCCATTAAAGCGGGCACAATCGCTGACAGGTACAGAGGTGACAACATGCAGGAAGCTTGACGTTTTTGGCCCTGGTATGCCAAATTCCCTGGGATGTACCTTGCTCGTTGCTTGGAAAGCGGCTTTCTTTGAGAGAAACACAATTCGAACATCACTTTCCACGCACCAACAATTGAGTCTTAACACCATGCAACAGCCTCTGCACGGACTCCTGCCAATAGAGCGGATGAAAAACGCCCAAGCCTCACCCCTATCTTTCTCATCCATTTCTTTTCTTCTTTTTCTCTTTGGAACTTCACAGGAGCAGTGCCCTACGTACCTGGATGTTCGAAAAGGCAGACCCTGGTATGCCAAAGTCCTTGGGATGTAATTTGCTAGGGGCTTGTGAACATGTTTCTCGGACTTCTGCGAATCAAGCGGATTAAATACGCCCAAGCCTCAGCCCCATCTTTCTCATCCATTTCTTTTCCTCCTTTTCTCTTTGGAACCTCACATGAGCAGTGCCCTACCGGGATGTTCGAAAAGGCAGACAAATTTTTCCGCTTGGATCCTGTCAGCCCTTGAGTCGACTTGGTTGAATGAAATGAAATATCGCCATGGGCCCTCTGAGACTCTCGGGTGAACCAAGTAGTCGAGCCTGAAGCCCCAAGTGGTCCACGTTTCCTAATCTCCCATCGCCCTGCCTTGGCCTTGCTCGCGGCCTTCGCCTTCGCCGAGGCTTTCGAGGCTGCCTGATACTGCGGTGACAACATGGGACAAGCTCATCTGCAGTTTGACTAAGTTTTTGGCCAAAAACAATGAACACAATTCTTCAATGGAACCATGCCACGGTGAAGCTACCAATGGTGAAGTTTCGCGTGGTAGCTTCAGTTATATCATTGCAGTCCGAGTGCTTGGGCAGGATGTGATTTGTCAAAGCATATTTCCATCAAAAAGCCGCGGGCCAGGCACGTGAGCTAAAAGTCGAAAATTGTAAAGAACAAAAAGGATGTGGAATGATGTTGCCATTGGATTCTGTCAGGCCTTTGGTCAAATTGGTTGAAGGAGCTTGGAACTAGCACAGTCAGGTCCCATGGCAGCTCGATTCCCTTGCCTCAGGCTCTGCTGTCTCATTTGGTTTCTTTTTCAACGTTTTCTTTCGGAACCTCATATGAGCAGTGCCCTACCTGAAGATTAGAAAAGTCACACAGTATCGTTCGCTTGGGATCAAATTTTGCCGGAGGAATTTTAAACTCCCAAATTCCCTTGCCTTAGCATCTGCTCTCTCATCTGCTTCTGCTTTGTTCTGAGCCTTTACAGCCACGTTGCTCTCCATCACGCCAAATGCGAGGCACTGCATCACCGGTAGCGCTCCGGCAGGTTGGCTGAGATCCACAGTCGACATGCAAGGCACACAGCAGACACTCCACTCTGTGCTCTCTGCGCACCCTCGGAATCTAGAGTACGCTCTTGCGAGAGTTCGCAAGGGCGATATCTTCTGGATTCGAAACATCACAGACGGGTGCCCTTCCCCGACGGCGACCAGTATGGTCTTCTGCGGTTCCTGCAAACTCAAAGCTGGCTGCTACACCCAAAATGAAACAAGAGGCAATATTCGAGCAT
>CAMXCT020004163.1:0-5000 GCA_947184155.2 Cladocopium goreaui | reverse complement strand
GCTGGCTCCGCACCCGCCGCTTTAGCGAGCCTACTTTTCGACCCTCCGGAGCCACAAATCATTGGAAAAACACAGTGAATCGCGACTTTCCTACCTTTTCGCGCATCTGTATCTTCTTTCTTCTGACTCTTTCTCTGCTACTCTTCTCTCTTCTGATCTTTCTCTTCTCTCTGCCTCTGCCCTGCTCTGCTTTTCATCTGTCCATATTGTCGGAAGTTTGACTTCTAAACTTCCTTCGAGTATATTTATACGCAATTAGTGACGCATTAGACGCTATTAATGCCATTTAAACGCAATTGATACGTAGACTTTATATATTTATTTATATTTACATCCAAAAGGCAATCTTAGTCGGAAAAGGATTGCTAACTAGCAGTGTTCAAAACCCCTATATCAAGTTATATCCCAACAAAATGCCAATTGTGTTATCATCCCATTATATTCCCACGAGTTTTCTGGGGGTGTTCATTGGATGTTTGGATCATCAAATTATATCCCAACTTGTCACATTTTTTCACTGGGGAAGTCCTACCACAACAGTCCTCTCGGAGGTGGCAGCGAAGTCACGCAGCGCTGCGTCGTAGATCAGCAAGGAGTCAGCGGCCTCAAAGGACAGCGGTGACCGCAGGACACCGGACCCTGTTTATATGGCCATAGTAGCAGTGATCAAAAGTCAAGTATGTGTACAACATAACATAATCAAACATACAAGTTGTGGAAGGCAAAAATCCCCATTCTTACATGTCATGTCTATTTTTGGGTCTAAACATGTCTGATCGCAGATTCTTTGCTGAAAAATCCTAGGGAACCCGCTGTTCGGTGGGTACAGTTCCTATGATCACGGGGGATAGAGGTCCAACACCACCAGTGGGGATGTGGACCTTGAAGACTTGGCTTCTAAGCACGGAAAAGTGGCATAAAACACCAACTGGCCCATCCATAGAACTGGGTTGGGCTCATGACTCGACAAATGCTGGGGTGCAGTACTCAAGCGAGTATATGGGGGAACTGACCAACCCGACAACGCGCTTAAGCTGCCCTCTCATTGACATTGTTGGTTGCATCCAGTGGTCTTCCTTGTTTCTTCCACATGTTTTTTGAGAGACTGTCTTCACTTTTGATTGGCTGATCCATGGTGATCAGGTGACAGAAAGAGGAGGGTCCAGCTACCCACCGAGAGGTCTGGGTGAAGATTACATCAGAAACCAATCCAACAGCTGCAAAGATCATGCTGTGGACCATCTGAAATAAATAGATGACTCAGATGACCATGGCCCGAAGCTGCGTCTACTATGTATTCCAAATGATGCTGGCTCGGAAACCAGTGGAGGCTTCATGGCCGTCTATTTCAGCACTCCAGCCTCTCCATTGTTGAAAAAAGGTCCGCAAATCAGCAAATGACCTCGAGCTGCACATGCCCAAACGAAACTTGGTATGATCTGTCAGCAATCAGCAGGGTTTTGCATTGATCAAACACCAATGTAAAATGTGGTGGTGAGGAAACCGCATTGGTCTGCCGTCTAAAGGAAAAATCGTCCGCATACGCCTCCAATGGGAAGATGATCGCTACAGCCCTGCAGCAAATTCTCCACACCTTATGGTGCGCAATCAGCGAATCGGGTCATTCGAAACCATGATGATTCAGACTCTGGTTGGTATAGTTAGCTTGATTTCATTCAATTTGGTTAGATCCAGATGATGTTCAATGATGTTCAATGCATCATTACCAGAAGCAGACAGTCGGTTGAACCTGTTGAGCACATCCCAACTGGGCCACCATGCCAAGAGGCGACATGTAGTGCAAAACCTGGGATCCGGGATGAAATCCAAAAAACATGTGAAAGTCTCGAGCAGCATGCCCTGCAAGTGAGAAGAATCAAGTCATCAGATCTAAGCTTTGGGGTCAATAAAACAGACACCATAATGGAAGCTGTCAACATCTTCATTCTTGGTATTAAACCATCAGAAATCATCAGAATGCATTCTTGCTGCCACCTATCGGAAAATTACATGATATTACATGTAATTGCCCCATACCCCCCACAAGTCTGGTTGTAAAAGCTGAGTATCCAAGGTGACGCATCACCTGCTACCTGGTCGGACACCCCACATCCACTGCTCATGATACGAACAGTTCCTTATGTGCAAATAAACTCCAGGGCCTCTTGTACCAATACAAACAATGTGGATGATGACCGACACAGGAGACACGGATCCCCGGTATCACTTGTGGGGGCCAGTTGGGTGAACTGTCGATCTGAACAGCTCATCCATCCCATCCTTCCGGGAGGGTTCAGAAGTTTAAAGCCAACAGCTTTGACAACTGTTCCCGGACTACTGCCTGGAATGTCAACTGGGAAACCCAAACATTGACGCAAAAGATGCAGCTGATGTCTTGACTCGACATCTTGTTTCTCCAGCCTTGACCATGCGACATGATGAAGCATTTGGTCATGGTTCTATGGATCATCATTATGAAAAAGATGTAAGGCTTTGGATAACATTAGATCTCGATAATTGACAAGACATTTTCAGATGATGCCGCTGATAATGAGATAGATAGGCCTTGATAAGAAGATCTTGCCAAGCTGGTCGTGAGTTTCTGGGTACAGTAAGAGGATCTTTCAGAAACCCCAAAAGAAACTGCTGAGAAGCATCAAAGCTTTGGGACCTCCCAGCCTCCCGTCAGCAGTTGCCACCACCATGACTCTGCATGTCTCGTGGAAAACTGAGGGGAACATTGCACGCTCTTCAAATTATGACTGATATTGGATCCCTGCAAACCAAAATATCTTTGTGATCACAGAAATCAGAAATCCAAATAAGAATAAAGACCATCAAAATCAAATGTTTCTTGGCCTCAAATATCCCTCCAGATATCCCCCTGTTTTTATGGCACCCCATAGACACCGGTGAGATCCACCATCAACTCCTGGGACCCGGAACTCTTCGGCACAGATGCGTCCAAGTGCCGCGGCCTAGGGTGGGAATTCACCGAAGCCAATTCAGGTTGTCCGCTATCCCGGCTATCCCCCTTCAACGGAAGAACTTGTGCACCCCTGGGCTTTGGACGGCAAGATTCGGCTCCGTGCCTGCGCAGAATCTGCAGCCTCAAGGTTGCCCCATTTAGCGCCTTTCGACACTGGGAATCGCCGTTCCTTGAGAATCAATTCCTTCACATATCCAACTAGCCCACTCCTACACATATCAGCTTTCCTTGGGAACTCGATTTCTGGCACGAAAATCTGTCCGTTCAACTTTACCATGTCCACTTGGGACCTGAGTTGGTGGCAGCCCCGCGTTTCTTGCTGCGCTTCTTTGACATGGGCCGTTTCTGGTCCCTTCGCAGAGCCAGACGCTCCTGGCGCCCACTGATCTTGACATAGCTATGGAAAATGAACCTTTGGCTGATGATTTACTACCTGTGAAACATGGCCATTTTCCAATATCCGCCGACCCCTGCCGACAGCAGGGGGAGCGCGTCAGAGAAGAGATTACAAGCAACAAGTGTTGTGCAGTGCAAGTGAGGGGCAAGCGAGGGGGGGACAGAAAGGGAAGCCAGGTGCAGAGTAAGAAGCCCAAAAAAGGAAGCGAGAAAGGAGGGGCAGTCTCAGCGAAAAAAAGGAAGCGAGAAAGGAGGGGCAGTCTCAGCGAACGTAGCGGGGCAAGCGAGGGGGGGACAGAAAGGGAAGCCAGGTGCAGAGTAAGAAGCTCAAAAAAGGAAGCGAGAAAGGAGGGGCAGTCTCAGCGAACGTAGCAAGCGAAAGAAGCACGAAACAAGAAGTTAGAAGCAAGAATGCAGAAGCAAGAGTAAACGAGCGACAGAAAGTAATGTTTGGCACTCTGGGCTACGGGCCGCGGGCCCAATCCGTCCTTCACTGCCATGGTGTTTTAGCCCTGCGAGGAGGTCCCTTGACCGGAGCTGTGCCGCACGAAAGCCAGCTGTCAGACAATGCAGGCAAGTTGGCAGTTGGCAGTGCAGGAACGCAGGGAAAAGCTAGGTTTGAGCTGCAAGACGACGCAGGCAAAGTGGCAGGGAAAAGCAAGGTTTGAAGCTAGTTTCTAGGCAGTTCAGAAGGCAACGTTTGGCACCGTGGGCTGCCGGCTGCGGGCCCGATCCGTCCTTCAGTGCCATGGTGTTGGGGCCCTGCGGAGGGGTCCTTGCGGAGGGGTCCTTGGACTCGAGCTGACGGCAAGACACAGCAAGGTTTGAAGCTAGTTTCGACTTGACCGGAGCTGTGCCGCACGAAAGCCAGCTGTCAGACAATGCAGGCAAGTTGGCAGTTGGCAGTGCAGGAACGCAGGGAAAAGCAAAGTTTGAAGCTAGTTTCTAGGCACTGCAGAAAGCAACGTTTGGCAGTATGGGCTGCCGGCCGCGGGCCCGATCCGTCCTTCACTGCCATGGTGTTTGAGGCCTGCGACAGGGTCCTTGGACCCGAGCTGACGCCAGGAAACAGCAAGGTTTGAACCGGCAGACCTGGTCCGTCCCTCAGGGCCCTGCTGTTTGGCTGTGGCGCAGGCGCCGTTTTGGGTCAGACAGCAAGGTTTTCTTGTAGGTTCAGAAAGCAACCTTAGGCACTCACGGCCGTGGCCCGCAGGCCCGATCCGTCCTTCACTGCCATGGTGTTTGAGGCCCGCGACAGGGTCCTTGGACTCGAGCTGACGGCAGGAAACAGCAAGGTTTGAAGCTAGTTTCTAGGCAGTTCAGAAAGCAACGTTAGGCACTCACGGCCGTTTTTGAATGTTTGTGACGGCCGGAAAGGGCGCGTTTTTGAAGGTTTGACGGCTGGAAGAGAGCTTGTTTTCTTGTAGGTTCAGAAAGCAACGTTAGGCAGTGGGAGCGGTTGCCCGGAGGCTCGGGGTCCGTCCTTCAGGGCCCTGCTGTTTGGGCGTGGCGGAGGCGCCGTTTGTGAGCCTTGACGGCTGGAAGAGAGCTAGTTTGGGAGCCGTTGCCCGGAGGCTCGGTCCGTCCTTCAGGGCCCTGCTGTTTTGCTGTGGCG
>CAMXCT020004162.1:23379-44604 GCA_947184155.2 Cladocopium goreaui | reverse complement strand
TTGGTAATTTAGCATAGCTATAGGAAACGGCCAATTTGTAGCAGATTTTGCTGTTAAAATGGTGATTTCCATAGCTGTATTAGTTTACCAGAGGGTATGTAGAACATTCCATGATTGGAAGATATTCCAATGGATGTAAACTGTAGAGTTTTATATGGGCAAAGAGTTTATATTCCGATAGGTGCTGGGAGCAAACTAGAACATGGCCAAACTACAATAATGAAAATTAAATTAATATACTATAAGCCGGTTGTGAAGCCTGCAGCTGAGTTGCACCAACTAAGTTTCACCAAAAATGATGAGCAACCCAAATGGAGATGGTTCCAAACTCACAAATCCGGCCCATGGCGCCGTTACAAAACCGAAAAATGTATTCATCAATAGATCAGTTGACATAATGGTTTCATTTGAAAAGTGTCATACTTATTTCACAGTGTATCCATGTTTAAAATGATCCAGTTCTTTTACATCATTTGACAGAATTGACATTTTAGGAACAAGTGAATGGGGTTTTATTCCCACTATAGTTGGGTAAACGAACTGGTGAAGTGAAACTCTTGGGAATATGGTCCATTTATGAGTACTGGGAGCCATTGTGCGTGATCAACGTTTTTTAAGTGGTTCCAACATGGTTAGTTGTTTAGTAGGTCCCTTGGTCGCCCTCATGTTTTAAAGATCAGAACCCAAAGAAACTATGGATTCGCTGGGGAAATCTTCCAGGTTGGATGATTTTGACCCCAGAGTACAAGAAACCCCATGGAACCCATTTTTTTTGCGTATGTTGCAGACCACACTTAGTCATGCGTTTGGCTGATGAATTTATGAACGGTGGCTGCAGATGCAGCAACATCCTATTTGGACGATGCGACAATGCATAGAAATAGCCAAATCGAAAAGTCATCCAAGCTCTTGCAGGTTTTGCGCCCTAGTTTACGCCAGCAGAATCAGCAAAGTTGTCAGAAAAGTCACTTGAAATGGAAAGTGGAACCCATGAAGATCAGTCAGTTTCCCACCACAATTCAACCAAATTGCCCAACCAAAAACAACTCCACTGGATCTCAGGCAGATGATTTACAAACCCTCTGGACCCGCGGTTTTCCCAGGTGGATGATGAGCATGAGGAGAAGGTGTCGGCAGAGAAGATGAAGGCGCTTTCACCTCAGATCTTTGATTCAGATGTCTTTTGCGCAGGATTGAAGTGGTAGATGTTGCGAAGGATGTTTGGTGAAAAAAAAAGCTGTTTCACTGTTTCACTTTCATTTTCTGGTGGATTTCTGGTGCGCCAGGAGTGTCAAGTGGCACAGGCGGCCCACCGCACCGGGTGATAAAATCAGCCACCTCAGCACGATTTCGCCTTGACGATGGAAATCATTACTACATTATCTGGTTGGCGGTTTGGGAATAATAATAATAATAACAATTATTATTATTATTATATTATTATTATTATATGGGAATATTAGTCAGTTGCCATTAGTCAGTTGGAATATGACACTGGGTTTTCTCAACATGTTTTTCCCATATATTGGGAATAATCAGCCCAACTGACTTTCATATTTTTCAGAGGGGTAGGTATACCACCAACCAGATTATGATGATGCAGATGCTGAAGTAGTACGGCTGAATTGCGCATGGAAAGAGGCATGTAAAATGGTCGATATTGTTGTTCCGATAGCTGCCGAACGTTTTGCCAGACAAGCTCGCGCTGATTTGCTATAGTGTTATGAATATCACAAGCAAGTTCATCCAACCAGGGAAATCATAATGATTCATGATTTTGGGCGCCTGCCGCATGCAAATCCACATCCAATTAGAATCAACAGTCCATGGAAACCATTAAATTCGAATGATTCTTGTTGGAAAAGTCAAGACCATCAATCAAAAACATTCAATTCATGATACTACTTTAAGTATTCATCATAATTATATGTAATCATAATTATTATTATAAATAATATAATCATATGTTTAGTTTAAATGCATGGCTCACTAGTTAGATCAACCCAGGCGCCCGAGCTGGCCGAGATTTTCTCTGACGCCGCCACCTGCGTGGTGCTGCTGCGGAGATATTTGAGCCAGGCATGGTACACCTTGAATGGAATGGAAGAATGGTTAAAGCTTGAAAGAACTCTATAGAATCAAAATAAAAATCGCTGTTATCATTTCTCTGTATCTATGAAATGAATAAGATTTCTGGCCATGTTTTGTATTTGTTTAAATGGCTGTGTTTTTTCTGGCAATACCAAAGAGTGAGTCCCGTCAGAGTATTTGCCCCGCGCGAGGCACAGTGGGTTGGCACCCTGAATGGTGCACTGATCTTCGAGAAAGACGGAGTGCTATATCCACTGTGCCGCTCTCAGATGGAAAAAGCGTAGTCTCATAGTGGAGGAAAGTGCCCCTATTTCATGGCCTTGACGAAGTATGGAAAATTATAAGATCATGACATGATGCTGATGATGATGATGATGATGGGGAGGAGGAGGAGGAGGAGGACGATGACGATGATGATGACGATGATGATGACGATGATCATGATCATGATCATGATCACGATGATGATGATGATGATGATGACGAGGAAGAGGATGATGATGATGATGAGGAGGAGGAGGAGGATAATGATGACCAGGAGGGGGAGGAGGATGACGATGATGATGACGATGATGCTGATGATGATGATGATGATGATGATGGGGAGGAGGAGGAGGATCATGATGCTGATGATCATGATGATCATGATGATGATGAGGAGGAGGAGGAGGATGATGATGGTCATGATGCCGATGATGAGGAGGAGGATGATGATGACAAGGAGAAGGAGGAGGAGGATAACGATGATGATGACGATGATGATGATGATGACGACGATGACAATGACGAGGATGATGATGACGATGACGATGACGAGGAGGAGGAGGAGGAGGAGGAGGATGCTGATGATGATGATGACGATGACGAGGATGATGATGATGATGATGACGACGAGGAGAAGGAGGATGATGATGATGCTGATGATGATGACGATGATGACGATGACGAGGAGGAGGAGGATGATGATGCTGATGATGATGACGATGACGAGGATGATGATGACGACGAGGAGGAGGAAGGGGGAGGAGGAGGAGGGTGATGCTGATGATGAGGACGATGACGATGACGAGCATGCTGATGATGACGACGAGGAGGAGGAGGAGGATGATGATGCTGATGACGATCATGATGCTGATGGTGCTGGTGATGCTGATGCTGATGCTGCTGCTGATGGTGACAATGATGGTGATCGTGATGCTGATGCCGATGGTGATGTTGATGATGGTCATTAAGCGATAGGTAAAATCTCATGTGATGAAACATGCGATGGGTTTCCCAGCTTTGAACTGCGTCGGTGAAGGCAAGGAATTTTCGGGGTAGCCATTTTGTTTGCCTGCCAAATCATCGGGTTCAGGAGGCATACCTCACATTTTACAACCACCGCTGTTGACCATCAACCATGTACATCCATGTAACAGCTTGGTCCCGCAAATCCAAGTTGCAGTAGCCATGATTCACCCATTTTTCTCAGAGATTGTTCTACATCGTGCTTATAACATGTAAATACATAGAACAAAAAGTGGGGGTGTTTATATGTGTTTATGTCATATTCTGTTTTTCTATAGGTTTACCATTAAAACCATATCACCATATCACCATATTACCATATGTCATATTCTGTTTTTCTATAGGTTTACCAACCAAAAATCCATATCACTGATATCACCATCATTTTTGTGAAGCGGCACCGGCATGGCCCAGGGAGACCACCACACCTGTGCGCGAAAGCGCCACAGCCGGCGCCGAGTTGCTGAGCCTGGGGATCCCAGGATACTCCCAGGGCGATGAGGGGCTCCATGACATGTTTTACCAGTAAACATACCAAAAAAAGGACGGAAAATCACCATGTTGATTGGGCAAAATGGAAAATTATCACTTTTAATGGGTAAATCAACTATTTCTATGGCCATTTTCAATAGCAATCGCCATAGAACTAGTTGATCTACCCATTAAAAGTGATGATTGTCCATCGTTTTTTTTGTATGTTTACCAAAGGGTAAACACCTGATGATTATTTACTCATGATTTCCCTTTGAAAGTGTTTATTCACATTTTAAAAAAAGAACATCTAAAAAAACCCTTTTTAGGGGATGAACTATTTAAGATTCTCATGATTCATTTATGTGTATATTGAACTATTGAAATTGTTTGGAGATGTTCAAGTTGAACTGTACGAATATTCTACTCATGATTCATCTTGTTTTCCCTTTTTGGGGGATGGAAAAATGAAATGCAAATCATCCCATGAGGATTGGATGGATCAACTCACGCACGCCTCAAGGCGCTCACTGGAAAATCGGTCATTTGCACACTTTACCTATTTGGAGTGTTGAATTTCCAGCCAGCCTGTTGGTGTAAATGGTCTGTTTCGTGTATCTCACCAATTCTTGGTTGATGCAAACCGCATTAGATATACATAGTACTGTACACTGATGATTACATAAATATATATAAATATAGATCATACCCATCATACCCCACATGGACATACCTATATGCATTCCCATTTTGATGCATGCTACAGCCATCTTTTCGGTCAGCCCAAAGCGTTGCAAAGCGAGGTCTGGGTTCCCTCTTCGCGATCGCTACCTTCCATGGACACCTAGGCTGTCAGATGCAGCGAGTCATCGATATGACCCACCAAAAATGGGGATATCAATGGGGAGATGGGGGGTTCCATAAATGGGGATACCCAAAAATGGATGGTTATTTGGGAAAATCCTACTAAAATTGATGATTTGGGAAAGCATTTCCCATCAGAAGTAGATATATCACCATATTCCCCGGGAAATGAGGCTGTGGAATATGTGCGATTTGGTTTGACCCATAATGGGGAAATTGTATTACAATGGTGATAAACCAACAAGAATGATGGTTTAACCAATACATATTCATTGAAATGGTTAGTATAATCTGGGTGAATTGACTAGATGCACACTTTAGTACTAACTAATATGTTGCTGAAAGTGGTGCATCAGGGTCTCTAAGATTGGCCATAAAAGATTGCGCTTTCACCCGAAAAGATTGTGAGAATGATCCGTACATGGGTGCTGTTTCATTGCCAGGTTGGATTACCAGAAGGTAAAATTAACCCAAAAAATTGGGTTAAACCATGGTTGAACCAATAAAAAAGGAGCTGTGAACCCACAAGCAGTTGTTTTTTAAGGCTATTTAAGGCGTGCTTTCGAATATGTGCCCCCTTGGTCTCTGAGAAAAAAAATAACTCGGCCAGGCGGTGCGACACCAAAACTGCTAAAAAGCCAGGGAACTCAGGAGACCTCGTGATTTCTGGTGACTTCAAAGACTTTAGGGCAGTCACCATAGGAATAGCTTGATCCGGTTGTATCCCATCATATTTCTATGGCACTATGGTTTGTTTCGTGCCAGTTCCATTGCGCAATATCCACCTTTAGGCCGAATCCTCCAGCTCTGATGCCCTTTTCCCATTGGTTTATCGATGAGTAGAGAGGCCGCCCCGGCCATGGGCGGCTGAAATGGAAAAAAAACACTTAACCTTCTACTTTTGCTCGCTTCTGGATGTGTTTTGGACATTTTTCCATATTTTTCCCACGTTTTGGTGGTTGAACCCTCCGGCTGATGTTCCAATGCCGAGGTTTGAAGGCCAAAAAGCTCCCACCATCGCGGCATCTCCTGGAGCTCGCTGATTATCTCTTGGGCAGGCCATGTGTGACATACTCTCTCTACAATACAATAGCTCAATATATCCATGTATACATGTACACATATTGTGAATACTGTATATCTTACATATATAGATAGATTAGATTAGATTAGATTCGATTCGATTAGATTAGATTAGATCGAATAGATAGAATAGATAGAATAGATCGAATAGATAAAATAGATAGAATGGATAGAATAGATAGAATAGATAGAATAGATAGAATAGATAGAATAAAAAGAATAGATAGAATAGAAAATAGAATAGAAAATAGAATAGAAAATGGAATAGAAAATGGAATAGAAAATAGAATAGAAAATAGAATAGAAAATGGAATAGAAAATAGAATAGAATAGAAAGATAGATAGATAGATAGATAGAGATATATATAGATAGATAGAGATATATATAGATAGATAGATAGATAGATAGATAGATATGTGCCACTTACAGATGGGAAGAACAGATGCCATCCTCCTAATTGATCCTAAGAATTGCCGGTTTTCAGAGAGAGTCATTTTCCAACCCATCTTTTCCAGGATGTTAGTTGGAAGGATTACGAGCGTTCAAAGTAAAGATGGCCCTAGACTTGGATGATTTGATGTTTAACAAATGCTGCACGCCAATGGGCCATGGCCACCTGTGATTGTTCGGATCTGAAGAATTTTTGAGCGGTTCAAGGGCGGTTCAAGGGGTATGTTCTGGACATAGATATTTAATTTTATCGGTTTTTTGATGCATGTCGAGGGCCAAACAAAAATCACCAGCGTAATTCATCGAATAAATAGAATTTTGCCGCAAAATCCAGCAGTTGTATCTTTGGAATATTTTCCCATACAAGAATCCTCAGCAATGGACAACGTGCCATGGTTATGGTTTGCTGACCATTCCAATTGTTTCTCCAAAACGCAACGTTCGCCAGGCGCGACACCTGCTGCCTTTTGCTCAGTTCCAGCAAAGCCAAAGAGGTTTGGCAGTTTTGCTTGGAATTCTGGGGAATTGTTTGGGACGTCTTCGTTTTGGTTTTCCCAAACACAAAGCCGCGCGAAACCATATGTTTTCCTTTAAAAAATGTGGGGACATGAAACTATGTTATCGTGTTGTATCCTATGTCATGATCTATTGCGATAATTCTGGAAACCTTTGAACGCTGACTGGTGTAGATTCTTGGATATCTCCCAACCATACAGGGTGAAATCACCCGTCTACTCGCCTTCTTTTGTTTAGTTTCCAGGATCATCCCAGAAAAATCGGATATCCTGAAGAGTTCCAGTTGAGTTCCAGATTCCCAAAATACTCACCATTCACCATTTGATGTGGTAAGCCCGACAGTAAACCATCTCCCAATGAATACATGTAATACATGTTACTTAGCATTTGGATGGTATTTTGACGAAATAAATGCCCCAAAAGTACAAGTGGTTATTGTTTTGGGTTTACCCCTTGACTGTAACAAAAACCGTTAATGATCCCGTGTTTTCAACTGTGGCAGGTATCACCTGCTCGACCTTCGCGCACAGTGCTTCCCAAGGCAACGGATGGCCATTTTTTATGGAATGGTGAGATCTTAAAGATGTTTGAAAGCAACACCAATTTCCCACATTGATGTAGATTATGTGAGGGATTCGATAAAGGTCATTCAACATCCAATGTAAAGGATGCGGGCGTTATGGGTGGCTGGTGAAATGGTTCTCCCAATTTACCTTGATCCCCAGCTTCCCGACTTGAGGATCTGATGATCTGAGTTCCCTTTGGCTATGAACGTCTATAAATATTTTTGAAGCACAGAATGGTTGCAGCAGTTGTGAGCACCTAATTGCAGATCTATACTAAAGTATAATCTATATACATACACATACATGCATGCATGCATGCATACATGCATACATACATACAGACATACAGACAGACATACATACATATACTGTGCATATATATATATATACATATATTATTATATTATACAATTACTATACTAGATATTATAATGATTGAGTATATACTCTATCATCAACATCCGTGTGTGCTGTATAGACATGGACACTCTCCCTAGGGAAGCGGCGAGCCAACGCTGGAGACTCAGGAGCCGATAAACGGTAAACATACAGGATCCGATATAGAAATCCATGGTTTTCACCAGGGAAATTGATCTAGAGACGGTGGGTAACATAGAGTTTTCTATGTTCATTGGAGATTTATCAAGTCAAAAATCTGACGAGTAAATCTAGCATTTTACTATCAATGAACATCATTGGATGGTTGGTGGAGCTGATGGTAAATTGGGATGAGTCACATAAGATGAATTGGTGGTTTGCAACTGAATTATCAACCAAAACTGTCGACTATACCCATGTTTGCCCTTCAATTATTGGCATTGTTTATTGGGTTTATCATATTGCCAGCCATAAAAACTGATCATCTGGCGTTTCGTGAACGTGAAGGAGCTTCTTTAGGTCATCTTTCGCAGCGGGACAGTAGTGAAGTATGCATAGAGCTAGGGATGCTAGGGATGAATATCCCCAGAAAATGGGGAAGAAAACGTTTTGAGGCCAGATTTTGAGGCCAGAAAATGTCTGTTGTCGCCAAAACACCAGCGGCTATACTTTGAACATCGACTAGGGATATACCGTGAATATTTCAGGATGGCACACCCGATTGTTTGGCAAAGGAAATAGCCTGATGCCCTGAGATGCAACTGATGTGGTTGGGCTGATATTGGGAATCTGACGACTTCTTCAAGCTACAAGATTGCGGTATAAAAATTGGTAGATGGATGGAGATCAACCAACATCACTGAACAAGATTTGGCTGGATTGAAAAGAATTCTCACGTGCTCCATCTCCACAAGAAATGATCCAAGTGCACCTCAAATATTGGTTGCATAGATGCTCCAGCTGGGTAGGATATGGTTTAGTCTGAAAACAGGTTCCCCAAAACTTGATGCGCCATCATATTGGTTCCATAGACATGTGCATTTTTTATTTTTTGGGAGGAATAGCCCATTTTCAGACATACTCAGATATGATCATACCCTCTGGTAATTTAACGTAGCTATTGAAAATGGCCATAGAAATAGTGGATTTTCCCATGAAAAATAGTGGATTTTCCATAGTTATGTTAGTCATTACCAGAGGGTATGTCCCATAGAATGGGGGTTTTCCATATGATCCCCATCAACCATTTTGGCCATGTCCGAGGCCTCTGGAGGAACTGAAATCTTTGCCGGGACAGGCAGGGTCAGCCAGGATGGCAGGGGAAAATGATGGATTTATGATGGATTTATGATGGTCCTATGATGGATTTATATTTTATGATGAATTATGATGAATTATGGGGGTTTATGACTATTTGTGAGGATTTATATGGAATTCTGATGTTTTCAGGATTTATGATTGTCTTTTGGGGATGTCAACCACCAACAGGATCTGACCAATGAGGAGTTCAGCAACAATTTTGCCAGAGTTTTGCCAACATTTTATAGCCAAAAAGGCCATGACCGGTCGGTATTGGTGAGCATCCTTTAAAAGGAAGGGGGGTTCTAGATAGGTAAGTTGCTTTATAACAATCGTGACTAGGATTTCTGGTGGATATATTATGATATATCTATAGTCAAAATTGGGTTGTACACAAACTTATATCTCGGGGACCCTTCCTGTAGCTTGGATTTATTCGAAATTCTCCACACCTGAGGGTCGAAGTCCTCCCCCCATCTGTGGGTCGAACTGGGATACACCATAGGCACCCAATGGGTTCAGGATTGCAATGTGGCACAGTCCATGTTATTTTGAAGATCTTGATGATGCTTTGACACCAAGAAAGTTGAGATGAACTCTTGTAGTCTTGGAATCTTTGGATTGGACCCATATCCATGGATATACATATATATATATACATATATATACATACATACATATATATATACATATATATATATATTATTTATACATATATATATATATGCACTATATATCCCATATTTGTTCAAGTGCTGGCACTGAAGTGGCCAAGTGTCTGCTCAGGTAGAAAGTGATGAGAGCGAAGTGGAGAACGAATCGTGGAGTGCCCAGCTTCACCGACGGCCTCACCGATATTGGCTAGCTATTCCCGGCCTTATCTGTTGCTTTCCCAGTGAATCGAACTGTGAGACACTGAGAAGCACGATTCAGTATTTGATGGGACGATCCGCAACGAGGACTTTCCTTCACACGCGGGGTTTCCTCACAATGCGTTGCACAAAAATTTAATTGAGATCCGAAATGCTTGACACTGATATCTTCAGCGACTGTAAAATGATTCCTTCCTTTTGGGACCACCACACTATTACTTCCAGACATCTGAAAAAAGTAGGCAGGCAATGCCACACTCCGCCACAGTACCCCTGAGACCTGTCTGGATAAAACTTAGTGGTGAGGCAATCGGAGAATCCAGCGCTTCACATGCCTTGGAGAATACCATATCCGGCTGTTTCATGTCATTTCTTTCTCGTATCCAAGGTAAGGCCAGATAGAAAAGATTAAAACCAAATAATCCAATGATAATCTTTTCTATCCATTGATCTATTGAATCTATTAGATATTCTGTATATCTGTTTTAGATAATCCTATGATCCAGGTTGCTTCATGTTGCTTCTCAGGTCCAGCTCGAGCGATGTGACGCAGGGTGAACAGGGTGAATCTGACCATCGGCCAAAGACACCGCTCGGAGTCTCGGGGAGCCTGGGGATGGAACCTGCAACAAATTACTGGTTGGGGGGGAAATAACATAGAGGTATTCCAATAACTATGGTTTCTAGATGTTTATTGTACTTAGAACATCTTAGAACATAACTATAGTATATAGTCAAGATATCCTGGTTGGTGGGAAACGGAACATGAATGGACTATGACTTTCCATTCGGTTGGGAATTTCATCCTCCCAACTGACGAACTCATATTTTTCAGAGGGGTAGGTATACCACTAACCAGATTGTGAATGGAGGGAAATGGCGCCATCTGCTAGGATTATCCAGGATTCAACGGGGGGTTATAATGTGTTTTATCACGTTTTAGAAATCCATGTCTAACTGGTACGGACCCATTATTGTAAGATTCCCAAGTAGGTAAGTGGAGCTCAGAATTTGTTTCCAAACATAGGAAAAGTGATGCTTATTGAGTCATAACGTGTTTAAGTCATACTTAACGCAGGTCATGCTATGTCATATTCAACAACCTTATACTTATCCAGGTCATACAGCATGGTTTCCTGGAAATCTTCCGATAAACCAATCAAGCGTAGATGTTACACTACGTATCAGCTACATATTAACACATATCACAGAATGCATGTGATATATATATATATTATATTACATGTAGAGAGAGAGAGAGAGACAAGATATACATACATACATACATACATACATACATGCATGCATACATGCATACATGCATACATGCATACATGCATACATGCATACATGCATACATGCATACATGCATACATCCCTACCTACCTACCTACCTACATACCTACATACCTACATACCTACATACCTACATACCTACATACCTACATACCTACATACCTACATACCTACCTACATACCTACATACCTACATACCTACATACCTACCTACCTACCTACCTACCTACCTGCCTACCTACCTGCCTACCTACCTATATATATATACTATGTGTACATACAAATATACATATTGAATAAAGATGTGTTCACAACAACAGGCCGAAGGCAATGGAGCCCGCTGAGCCGAACGGTAAAGTGTCGCAGGCGACGGGACTTTGACATTTTCTGCGCAAAATCATAGGGAAAACATTGGAAAATCAGGTTTTTCCATGGGAAAAGATAGGTTTTACCCAATGTTTTTGGATCTGTTGGGAAAAGACGGGAAAATTAGGGACCCTTTGGTTATAAACCATTTAGTACATAGATTAATGTGTTCCGCACAAATCAAAAGGGAAATCAGGTGTTTGATTGGAAAAGAGTCAGGAAAATCGTCAACACTTGATTTTCCAACTCGCAGGTGGAGAATTAGCATGTTTTAACAAAGTGGTATAAGGGGTATCCCAGGTTATTCACCCCGCTTCGCGTGGGGTGGCCGCCCACACCGCAGGTTTATTTCGGTCCGTGAGAGGGGCTAAGGGTGGTTTTCCTCCGTCAGGGCTCCCCAAGCTAAGAATTTTCACTTTCCCCCCCCGTGGGGGCTCCCCAAGCTAGGGAATTTTCACTTTTCCCCCCCGTGGGGGCTCCCCAAGCTAGGGAATTTTCACTTTTCCCCCCCGTGGGGGCTCCCCAAGCTAGGGAATTTTCACTTTTCCCCCCCGTGGGGGCTCCCCAAGCTAGGGAATTTTCACTTTTCCCCCCGTGGGGGCTCCCCAAGCTAGGGAATTTTCACTTTTCCCCCCCGTGGGGGCTCCCAAGCTAGGGAATTTTCACTTTTCCCCGCCGTGACAGCTTCCCAAGCTATGGAATTTTCACTTTTCCCCGCCTTTCCCAAGCTATGGAATTTTCACTTTTCCCTCCCTTGGAGGCTCTCCAAGCTGCGGAATTTCAAATAGCTAGACAACGACGCCTAGATAGTCCCCCAAATCCCGTGTTCTTTGAATGTGTTTCCATGTTTTTGCAATGGTTTCCTTCAAAGCACGGTACTTTACACTTTTGTCGCCATAAAACCGGTCGAAAACATAATGTTCGACAATGCTTCCAATTCCCTTATCTCCCCAACCGTTGAAAATACCGCTATTTACAGTGTTTTCTTCAATTTTTCCATGTGCCAATGCCGGTAGCCAACTCCAACATATATATAAGAAATCCTTCCAAAACATTGTTTTTGACAGTGTTTTTCCAATGTTTCCAGTCAAACAGACGGTAATTTACACGTTTTTTGCCATAAAGGCAGTAAATCCTTCCAAAACATTGCTTTTGACAGTGTTTTTGTAATGTTTCCAGTCAAGCATACGGTAATTTACACGTTTTTTGCTATAACGTCAGTCCAAAACACTTGTTTTTGCAGTGTTTTCAATGCTCTGGCATCCAAAAACCCTGCAAAATCTTGCTATGTACAATGTTTTTTTCATTTTTGGCCGTTTTTCCATTGCCGGAAAGCTACCAAAATGACCCAAAATTCCATTTCAATACCCTCTTGCGCTCAGACATCCAAAAATCCTCGAAAAATGTCGAAAACACCCCCGTATTCTGGTCTCGGTGCGAAACCGTTTTTGGCCCCCCCCCCCAGCTAAAGCTGATATAGCGACTGCTATATTAACAAATGTCATTGAGCATTTAGTGTTGCTGTTGCCCCCCAATAAGCACGCCTTCACCGCCAAAGCGGTGTGGGCGGATTTGTTGAAGTAAGCCCTGCAAGTTACGTTGGGATGTCTGGGAATCATTGTCACGATGGGGAGTGGCGATCCAGACAAAACATCCGGATGAAGATCAAGATCTATGGAAATTTATCGTTTCTGGTTTTTTCAAAGATCTCCGGTTTTTTTTGCTCTACAAAATCCGTTACCCTCTGGTAATTTAACATAGCTATTGAAAATGGTGATTTATAGTGGATTTACCCATTAAAAATGGTGATTTTCCATAGTTATGTTAGTTTACCAGAGGGTAGAACAACAACAAAACACCAAAATTCCAGGAGCTGCTGCCGCTACCGGAGCCGCCGGAGCTGGGCAAAAGGCGCCGGATCCTGGACCTACGAAGCTCGCAGGGGCACTCGGAAGGTTTTTTTTTCGATCCAAAATGTTGGATCCCTTGGGGATGCTGGGGAAAGCCACCTGGGAATAAGTTGATCTTTAGATATCTTGCTTAGCTGCTAGCATTTTTGGAAAAGGTTAGAAGTGAGCTTTGGGCACTTCGAAAAACACTTCAAGGTCTTGTGAATCTAAGGAATTGATTCGTCCATCCAACAGACCTTTTGAGACCATCTGAGTTTATCCTCGGCTACATCCACCACCAGCCGCACCGGCTTTCAGGTCAACCAATCGCCCTGTGAATTTGCGAGACCTGGTGCGTTCAGATACGATGGGATGTGGTGGATGGGTCGACAGGGAGTTGTTTTTTCCATTTTTGTTTCGTAAAATGTCTCACAATTTGGCCACTAAAACGGAGACGAAGATTTGTGAACTGTGAAAGTTTGGTGAAAATAGTAGGGATATACAAAGATCTATACATCTTACATCATTTTATATACATGATAAAGCCAGCAAAGCTGCGTTCAAAAAGCTGGCTGGTTTCAGATCTCACTTTCTCACCGCCAGGCAGTGGTCCGTGCACGGTTGATTCGGCCCGGCTCCCAGGAACAAAGATGCGGTGTTTACCCATGGTTTCTCAATGTGTTTTTTTTCTGCTGGGATTTCCCATCTAAACTGGTTGGTGGTTTGGAACATGAATGGATTATGACTTTCCATTCAGTTGGGAATTTCATCATCCCAACTGACTATATTTTTAAGAGGGGTTGAAACCACCAACCAGTATATATGTTTTTTTCAAAGGCAACTTAATGTAGTTGTCAGTGAAAAAGGTTGTTGAGAATGAAAATCCAGTTTTTTGTAGCTCTATGTGAACATCCTGATTTGTTTGGTGGTGAAAAAGTTGCAACACCCATCAAGCAGCAAGGTTGCAAAGGTGATTTTGTGGAGGAAATATGAAGGTCCCTGATAGAACAAGCACAGTATGAATCAAACTTCACACATTTTAGCACTTCTAAGTATCACCCTTTGGTAATCAACCATGGCAATTGAAAATCCTCTATCAATGGTGTTTTTTTATTGAGGAAAACATCGAACTAAATGGTGGATCATCATTGAATTCCAGATGGTGCAGGTTGGAGGCAGAAGAATTTGCGATGAAGCAGCTCGCTCAAAATCTGCAGGTGCCGGTGTCAGTTGGGCAGTTGTTTAATGATCAATTAAGTATTACCAAAATGCTCTAGATACAGTTGATAGTCTGAATATGTCTGAATAAACATAGGAATTGGGACGAAATGATGTGACAACAGTGACAAACTGTTGAGATGTGACACACGCAGGCCTTGACATTCTTTGCTCACCGTGGGGTGTCATCCAGAATCACGGGAAGAGATCTATCATGGACTCTGTAGTTACAGTATCAATATCTATCAGAGAAACCATGATATGGGTGTCAGATCCTGAACATCCTGAACTTTTTTATGGGGCGTCATATCGGAATTCCATGGGAATTCCCAGCCCTGAAGGCTTTCGGTGCTCCAATGACTCGACAATCTCAATTTGAGCTCCATGATTCGGTAAAAAATATCCCCTACATTCACTAGTTGATTGGGGATATCAACGAATATTAGGGGATTCTATACATGACTATACATGGTTGTATGTATATATATATGTCAATGATTTTGCTATTAGGGGATTGTATACACCTAATTATTGAATGTAAACCCTGGTTCGACAGCCAGGTTCAAAGGAACCACTGCGCAGCGGAGTTAGCTGAAGCGCAGTCGAAACGGCTAAGACTCTTTGAGGAGTCGCAGTGGCCGAAAGGCGGTGCTGTTGTTGGGGCCGAGTATGTGGTTGTTGGAATGCTTTTACCCTCTGGTTATGTCAAAATAGCTATTGAAAATGACCATAGAAATAGTGGATTTTCCCATTGAAAATGGTGATTTTCCATAGTTATGTTAGTTTACCAGAGGGTAATTTTTACTCATTGAGTTTGTAAATTAAAGAATTGTGCATTGCAATTTTACAATATCAATGATAGTATTAAAGTGTCAGCGGAGCAACCACCGACCACCTCTAAGCGGTGCTAAATAACAGGGAACCATCAAGTGGATGGCCCAACGAATCAGTTTTGGAATCTATGCACAATCACCATAGCCAATATTGGTTGTCACGAATCAAACTTTGTTGGTTAGCCCATGTTAGCCCCCATTGTTCTTCTTGTTTTTTCCCCTTTTGAATCAGCCAAAAAGCAGCTGTCACAACAAGCCGTCAAATTTGATGAAAGATCTGCAGCATATCGATATCTATGATATCTATTCATTTCCTATAGTTTTCTATAGTTTTTGTCCCTATCGTTTCCTTTCTGAAAACACCAGGCTTTCCCAAAAAGTAAGTTCTTGTCCCCAAGGCCGATCCAACGGATCCAACGAAACGCCAGGACTTTTTGGAATGTCTTCAGGTTGAGTGCAATGTGCGCTTACCCGATCTCGCAGGCCGGACCCTGAAGTCCCATGGGGTTTTTGTTTTGGAAAAGATCTGGTAAAACAATGTAAAACATCCATGGTGGAGTCTCCAACTAGTCACAACTCATCATATTACATATTATATATTATAGATATTTATAGATTTTATATTATATATATATATATATGTATATATACATATTATATATATACATATGTATCACCTAGTGATCTTGGGGTATCCCCAGTTCTGGGTGAAATCAGCACCTCACGTTCTCCAGGCTCCCCAGATCCTGAAGGTGATTTACTGTGCAGGCCATGGGGCAATCCGTGGGGCGAGTCTTCTCCGATTTGTGAAATGATATCTTGAGAGAAGATGATCGATGATGGAAGATGTAGTGAGATCCGAAGAAAGCCTTGCAGCTCTTTTCGATCTTTTCGATCCAGATCCAGCAGGTTGTTCGACTTTCTTCCAAGATGGCGGAAGGCGACGCCTGAGATGTCAACGCCAACGAACAGCGAGGAAAAGTCATGTGCCCGCACTTCAAATCGTCCAACTGCACATGTGGGGGGTTCCTAAGTCATAGGGGTACCCCCAAATCATCCATTTATAGATGGATTTCCCCTTATAAACCATCCATTTTGGGTATCCCCATTTATAGAAACCCCCATATTTGTTCTTCACCAGCTGCCAGTTGAGCCCTTGCCATCTTTGGAGTTGTTGACAGGGCAACAAATTGAGCGAGAAGCCACAAGCTTGAGTGAGACATATCTTGAGTGAATATCAGACTATGATCATCAGACTGTCAAACGATCAGAATCAATGTTCAAGTTTTAGCATCTAGTTCTTCCATTACAAATCGGTGATTTTGGGGAATGACTTCGCTTCAGAAAACGTGCGAATTTCGCTGAGTAAACTTCGCCATGGATTTGCTGCTTCTGCTAACCAGCGGTTTCATGGCAGCCGCCGCCCAGCCCATTGAGTACATCGGCTCTAACTACACAACCATCACCGTCACTACCGAGCGCTACTCTTGCAGTGGTCCTTTGACTGGTGGCAATGATGCAACGAAGATCCAAAGATACAACTTGGGAGACCACCGTTGCTCATATAAAGATGCATACTTTGAGTGCTCCGTTACAGGCTCAAAGGTGGGTTACTTTTCCTGCTCCAATCTGACGAATGACACGTTGATTGAAGAGTATTCGAA
Organism: Cladocopium goreaui; assembly: GCA_947184155.2. Taxonomy (NCBI): domain Eukaryota; class Dinophyceae; order Suessiales; family Symbiodiniaceae; genus Cladocopium; species Cladocopium goreaui. Next base: position 27,460 of record CAMXCT020004162.1, on the reverse strand, counting down.
CGGTGCCTGCTATCGATGTGATGAATATATGTTCCCCTGCGTTCAAATCTGGTTCAAAGGAAAACGCTATGATGGGAAATACTTTAAGCCTGTGTGCAACAGCCTATATTCCAACTCGGTGCAATCCATTGGTCAAACACGATGGACTTTGGCGCTTGCTGGTGCTATCCTGCTCGGTGGGATATCAGGATGATTTGCTGCTCACCTTTTCGTGCCATGTGCAAGTCAGATTCGCTTCCAAAGGAAGACGATATTGCCTGTTTCAATGCGGAGGCCGCTAAACTTAATGCGATTCGTCAAAAGTTTTGAGGACCACTATGATGATGGATATGGATATGGACACGGGTACGGGACGGATGCGTCAGTCAAGTTTCACCAAAAAAATCGACGGTCAATGGCAAGCATGACTGACACATTCCCTCGCTGCAGCAATTGACTGGCTTGTCAGCTCAGCACCTTCACAGAGATTGAACATCATGAACCCATGGGACCAGCAATGAGAACCAGCTATTCCCAACAGATGTACAACAAATTGTGTGTGTGTATGTATGTATGTATGTGTGTACATATATATATATATATATATATACGTATATATATATACATATATATATATATTATATGTACACATCATTCCCATGTTTTAACCTACTCAACACCCATGACTTGTCGCAGAGAAGCCTGCGCTGATCCATGGCAGCCTGTTCCCCGATGGTGCCATGGACAGCCCCCCTCCCAGGCTGGGACTTTCCGGCGGATGAGATGTACCAGAATATATCTCCCAACATAGTACAAATATCATCAAATATCATCAAATATCTACTGAAAAAAAAAGTGGTAGATACCTGGTAAGAATATATCTTCCACAAACATCATATATCAAATAGTGGTTTTCCATGTCTCTCTGTTTGTTGTCGGGAGTGTGGAGAATTCCGAGCGGTAGACCGAACGATGCCAAGGCGGCGCCGGCTGTCCATTTCTTGGGCAGACAAAGTGGCTGCCAAGCACTTGGGGAGTGCTACCACTTAAAACCAGCCGTTCTATTTTCCACTGGAAAATGAATTTTCGGTAATTTAAACCAAGAGCAAACCAAAGATCAATGACTCAGTATCAGTTTCAACTTGTTTCAGATGTCATTTACTTTCCATAAACATCGTGTTTTTCCATCGTTTTCCCATCGTTTTCCAGTGGGATGCCGGATGCCAAGGCCACCAACCCACAGCTCCGAGCGAATCGGACCGCTCCGTTGCTCGGAGAGCGGCAATGCACATGAGATCTACTAACTATTACAGTAATTATTGTGATTTGATTAACATTGTTTTACAATTATATATATTATTAATGCATTTATGATCTATTACTATTACAATTATGATCTATTAACTATTACTATTCATATTATTAACATTTGATTAACATTGATTATCATTGTTTTACAATTATATATATTATTAATGCATTTATGATCTATTACTATTACAATTATGATCTATTAACTATTACTATTCATATTATTAACATTTGATTAACATTGATTATCATTGTTTTACAATTATATATATTATTAATGCATTTATGATCTATTACTATTACAATTATGATCTATTAACTATTACTATTCATATTATTAACATTTGATTAACATTGATTAACATTGTTTTACAATTATATATATTATTAATGCATTTATGATCTATTACTATTACAATTATGAACTATTAACTATTACTATTCATATTATTAACATTTGATTAACATTGATTAACATTGTTTTACAATTATATATATATATATGATATGGTATAATTACGGCTATCTATATATTTCATGTATGTCGCAAATGAATGCAAATGAAAGATGATGACAACTTATGTGTTTTCCGGGAAAATAATGACGGGACACAATTTGTGTTTACAAATCAAGGTAGATGTGGGGGAAAAAAACATATAGTATGATTGATGCCATTCGACAGGCCATTTGGGGATACTTCAGGAGAACATTCTCAGTGTGCTTCCGTTTGAGACACCAAGTGATACAATATCACGATCCAATCAGCAGACCTTGTCAAGCTAAGATGTAGCGAAAGCGCCTTGACAATTTGCACATATCAAATATGTGATGTGTTATTATGTATGGTATGTGATGTATGGTGTTTGATATTTGGTCCAATTATCATACTACTCGCCTTCCTATTTGATTATCATATGTTTCATGATTCAGATATGAAATATCTATATCTACCCGAATGTATATGTATATGTGTCTATATGTATATATGCATGTATATATATATATACATATGTATATGTATATACATATGTATATGTATACGTGTTATGTCAGATTTGATATGCTTCATATCTGTATCTCAAACCATCACCATCTCCTCAGTTTCTCCACGAGGCCCGTGGTGCGTCTCCGAAGAAAGACAGCGTCCCAGGTTCGCAGGTTGGTCCAACGGAGGATCCCAAACTCGCCAAAACATACAGGATGGGGCCCCCCAGTGATGTTTGTTGGCTTATAAAGACCATTATAAATCCCCCATTGACTCAACATCTTTGGTGCTTAAATCACATTTTGTTTGCCGAAATCCACATTGTTTGGGGTCAACCTCCCTACAGGATGACAGGATGAGGCCCTCTAGGTGCAATTTCGCTGTCATGGAAGGAGTTCCTATGGTCAGAACAAATCATTTCATTACAGTGAACCTAAGTCTCATTGAACCATCACTACTCTGGTGGCCATTCCAGCTATCAACAGGGGGTTGAAGTGTCAAGTTGTCAAGGTTCAGGATGTTAAGGCATTCTCATGTTGTGCATTTGGATTCATTTGTCATCCTTAGAATGAATTGAACTAGACGACGGTTGGCCCGAGAGCGAAAAAGCCGTTTTTCAAGCAGCTCTGAGTATGGTAGTCGTAAAAAATAGTCGGTGATAGGTTGGTGAATTTTATATGAGCTATGGAGGGGTAAGTTGTGAAAAGTAAGATTGACTAAGAAGAGGATACATGTGACAACCCATGCATATGCACTGTGCTGCTTGGTAAAGGGCATCATATGACACGTGTCTTGCAACCACAGAGAGACATAGATAGAGAGAAAGGGAGAGAGAGAGAGAGAGAGATAGAGAGAGAGAGAGAGAGGGAGAGAGAGAGAGAGAGAGAGGGAGAGAGAGAGAGAAAGAAAGAGGGAGAGAGAGAGAGAGCAGGGTCTTCTGTTGTTAGTATTGAGACACTATATTGCAAGACAATATATTAAAGATGTATTTTAGGCAGGCGAGACAAGTAGTATCAAGACAATATATTACAAGTACAAACCACTAGTTTGCATCCTATCCTTCGTATTGTTTTTCACACGCAGACGCTTTTGCACAGAAGCTGTTACACACAGACGCATTTACACACAGACGCTTTTACACACAGACGCTTTTACACACAGACGCTTTTACACACAGACGCTTTTACACACAGACGCTTTTACACACAAACACTTTCACACACAGAGGCTTTTACACACAGAAGCTTTTACACACAGACGCTTTTACACACAGAGCTTTTACACACAGGCGCTTTTACACACAGACGCTTTTACACACAGACGCTTTTACACACAGACGCTTTTACACACAGACGCTTTTACACACAGACGCTTTTACACACAGACGCTTTTACACACAGACACTTTTACACGCAGACGCTTTTATACACAGGCGCTTTTACAGGCAGATGCTTTTACACGCAAAGACTTTCACAGACGCGTTTACACACAGACCCTTTTACACACAGACCCTTTTACACAGACGCTTTTACACACAACACTTTTACACACAACACTTTTACACACAGAAGCTTTTACACACAGAGGCTTTTATACACAGAAGCTTTTACACACAGACACTTTTACACACAGACACTTTCACACACAGACACTTTTACACACAGGCGCTTTTACACACAGACGCTTTTACACACAGACGATTTTACACACAGGCGCTTTTACACGCAGGTGCTTTTACACACAGAAGCTTTTACACACAGACACTTTTACACACAAACGCTTTTACACACAGACCCTTTTACACAC
>CAMXCT020004162.1:0-23279 GCA_947184155.2 Cladocopium goreaui | reverse complement strand
TGTGAAGATCTAGATCTGCAGGTGTGAAGGTGTGAAGATCTAGATCTGCAGGTGTGAAGGTGTGAAGATCTAGATCTGCAGGTGTGAAGGTGTGAAGATCTAGTATATCTAGATCTGCAGGTGTGAAGGTGTGAAGATCTAGATCTGCAGATGTGAGGGTGTGAAGATCTAGATCTGCAGGTGTGAAGGTGTGAAGATCTAGATCTGCAGGTGTGAGGGTGTGAGGATCTAGATCTGCAGGTGTGAAGGTGTGAAGATCTAGATCTGCAGGTGTGAAGGTGTGAAGATGTGGATCAGCAGATGTGAAGGTGTGAAGATCTAGATCAGCAGATGTGAAGGTGTGAAGATGTAGATCGGCAGATGTGAGAGTGTGAAGATCTAGATCTGCAGGTGTGAAGGTGTGAAGATCTAGATCTGCAGGTGTGAAGGTGTGAAGATCTAGTATAACGGCTGCTTTTTTTACGAAGAACCCTTCGCAGGCGCTCTCGGGAAAAAACCCATCAATTTCACCCATCTCGCGTCCCAGCTATCCCAGCTCCGAGAGGCGGAGGATCCTCCAGTCGGGTTGCCAGTCCGGACACAGGAGTGATTGATGATGTGATGCTGGAGTTTAAAAACCGGTTTTAACGGGAAAAACTGGAGTTTTGAATCAAGGTAAACTGGGTAAACCTAATCAGAATTGATCAATCAGTACCAATTTACAAGACAGTCTGGAAATTCTGTGACACCATTCCAAATTCCCAAGCAGACAAGCCCACAAATATGGCAAATATTGGCCCCTGCTTTCGGCATGAGTCTGCCCAACAACATAACCCAGCGACGCAGGACCTTCACAATTTGAAGGCTACCATCCAGGACGCATTGCTGAGTTTCACAGTTGCTCAACACCATACTTCACTGGTTGGTGGTGTCAACTGGTTATGTTCAACCCGCAAAGTAGGGAGGATTAATTATCCCAGTTGAATATTTTCAAGATGGGTGGCTCAACCACCAACCATTTCTATTGTCTCAACTTTGTCAGCTGGAGCATGGCACAACTTTACCGCAGGCGCCCAAAGTGGCCTTGGCCAGTTGTACCAAGGGGCCTGGGCCCTTGGCGCATGGGGGGAAGGCATCGACCTGGGAGTCGAATTTTCGGACTTGGCCAGTCTGGTGCAAAGTGGATAAAGTGGATATGCATACATAACATAACATACATATATATATATATATATTATGTGTGGATCATATTTTTAAGATTTCACAAACTACAGATGTTGGTGATGTTTTTGTAGACACCAAACCTCGATTGTGTCAGCGCACAAGTGTGTTTCATCCCCGATGGTCAGACCTTCACACCAGTCGATTCACTTGCTCCAAAGCTACCTCTAGTGTATGCGACGCGGTGTATGTCAAGTGTCCGAAAGTGGTTCCGTCAGTATTTTAGCGGTGTTTTTTCTCACTGATTAGCAGATTAGCAGATCCAGAAGTCATGTTCATCCCATTTTCAACAAACAGTCCCTGCTGTTTTTTGTTGCCCCATGGTTGATCAAAGAAAAACATTATGATCATCCCAACTCGCCAAGATCTAAAGATCCCAACCTTAATTTTCAGATGTGATAATGGATAGCTCAAGCAATGAATTAACCTTAATTAATCTCAATTAATATCAATTAACCAACATTGGTTGATTTTTCAGACCAGATGGACTCAACCAGTTATGTTAAGCCCAGGTGTCACGCCGAACGCCTGCGGGAGTGGCTCTTCTGGCACTTGGCCAAGGCAAATGGCATGATGGCAGTGGAAAAGATAGGGAATCATAGGTAGGCAATAAATAATTGGGGTAAAACATAACATTGATGTATAATTATATATACACAGATATATATATATATATACAGATATATATATATATGTATATATATATATCTGTATATATATATATATGTGTGTAGATATATATGTGTGTGTAGATAGATGATTTGATAAATGATTTGATAAATGTGTTTCAGTATGGTTATTACCAAGGTACTGACATGGATTAATATCCAAGTAGGAACGTTTTTCGAAAAATCACACCCCGCCGCTCGCCCAGGGCATTCAGCTGGTCCTCTTCCGTTGGGCTGGGATGCCTAGTTCCACTGGCAGCTCTGCTGATATGTCTATGGACTGATCCACAAAGATCATCGATGATGGAAATAGCCTCTGGTTATGTCAAAATAGCTATTGAAAATGGCCCATAGAAATAGTGGATTTACCCATTAATAGCAGGGTGATTTTCCATATAGTTATGTAAACGTTTACCAGAGGGTATATGAAAATATCCATTCACCATGCAGCGCCATGCAGAAGTTTGGGTTTTGTTGACGTCAAGATGTTGTGATTTTCTTATTTCACTGTGAAAACAGCAGGCATCAGATCCCTTGTTTCTTGAGGAAGGACCCCTGGGACCGGAACACCAAGCAGCCTCTTGGCAACTGTGGTCGCTGTGGTTGTCGGCGGTATACTTCAACACCCTCTGGTCATCATTTAATTCTGAAAAAAGCACCATTCAGTAGGAATTGTCCAGATTACCTGAGGGGTAAGTGGGTTTGCAACCTACAAACTTGAAGGGGGATGATTCTTGCACCTGACATCCTGTCTGACTGCGAGCGTAACCGAAGTCTTGCGATGTGGCACCACCTGCCACCTGATTGTTACTAGGTCCACATGATCATTTGTTTATTGGGAACCCAGAAAAACCCACCCCTTCCCATTCCTTTGAATTTGAAGTCCCAGCTGGCGCACTGAGATCTTGGAAGATTCGAGAATGAAGCACCGAGTCATCCTATTGGAACGTTCCCTTGAGGTCTGCTACCCGTGAGGTATCCCTATCCCCATGGCTTGCGGTGTGATTTAAGTGGAAGAGCTTGAAGTCATCCTGGGCGTGGATGGGGAAGAACGTGGGACCCCGAAGTGGAATAGCAGATGATGGCAGGGCAAAGCTTCCGGGAGCTTTCAACGTGTGATGACACGACAAATCAAGTGCGTGTGCCCGGTGGCTATGCTGTGGCTGGTGTGCATGTTGATGCGCCATGGAACCCTGAAACCTGCTAGCCTAGAGGTTTTGTGAAATCTGTGCATGTCACCATGCCCTCCAAACATCCGTCAGCAGATCTGGACATGGCAACATCAGCGGTGCTTGTGGTTATTTTGGGTTTTACTGACTGATTTAGTCTTGGAATACTATAATCCAATGGCAGGACCCCGTTGACAAGTAGAAGGGGAAGACCAAGAAGACTCCTTAAACAATGCCCGCGTTGACCCACCTTGACTGGTGCTGTATTCCCAGGTTCGTCCATCGCGCCATCAAGTTTGCTCGGGAAAGAGGGTCCGGTGGCCGGAGCTAAGTTCCAGTAGATGAAAGTTCGCCTTTGCGGGGTGATAATAATCATGGCTATTACCTCTCAAAGTGTGACACTCTTCACATCATTTGCAGATTATGGCGGTGCTTTTACACTTGATGTTCCTTTCGCCTTAACCCTGATTGGCAGGTTTGACTTCTTACTGCATCTTGATGACGACGAACTCTTGTATCCAGAGGCCAAACGTAAGATGGGAAGGTGCTTCTTAGTCACCGCTTCGCACCAGGTGTAGCATGGTTTTTCGCCGCAGAGGCACATGTTTCCCGGACAGAAACCTAGGCGATGAGCATCCCGGAGCTCCTTGAGAAACATGTGAAAAGCTCCAAGAGGTGGAATCCATCACCACAAATCATGGGATATCATGGGGAGCATTGCGGGATCCTAAGATTGGTTCACTGATTCCTGCCCTTTCTATTGTGGATGAAATTGATAAATTGATGTTTTATTATATAATTTTATTATGGTTTATTCATTTTATTTCTATCATTCTTTCTCTGCTTTAAGATTGTCCCACCTGAGTTGGAGATGTTTGGGTCAACTGAGTGACTGCTTTTTCTTCGGATTTCTTCCAGTTTTATGGAGCTTTCGGACATCCCCTTAGCGACTTGTTGGGGTAAGGCAGTCGTGATCAGAAATTGGATCGCTGTGAGGGTTGGATCGTCCCATCGATTGGGGAATACTCTGCAGGGCTGTGAAATTCCCCCAACTTTTCTGAAACAAACCGAGCCATTCCGGGCGCGTTGGAGAGGCCACTAGGGTAACAAGTCACTTGATGGGATGACCCCATAGACTTGCTGACTTGCTGTCCCCATGGCCGAAACGGCCACCAAAAAATCAGTTTCCTCCTTTCACTTCCATGTCTTTGAGGTCTAAGCGACTATTTAATACAACATGTTACAACCAGGAACTGACTGTTTGCGTTTGTGACAGGTGTGTGCACTTCGAAAATCTGGAGGTGCAGAGCCACTGATCCAGGTTGATCTAGACCCCTCAATGGGGTACCGTGACCTGTGACATTCCAGTTGGATCAGGCAATCTTCCAATTCCAGCTGCATCATGGGCGGCCCTTTTCGAGGGCTTCGACACGTTTCAGGCCCTTGGTTTCTTCGTTTCAAGGCAGAAACCAAGATCAGTTGGCCGCTGACGCTACTGATACCATTGGGTCATTCTTTTCCGCGACGCGGCACCTGCAACTGACCAGCTCATCACAAATGTCAAAAGGTGCAGCACATAGGATGAAGGTCTTGGTTTCCTAGAAACGATCATTCGGTTTCTGCACTGCAGGAAGGGACAAAAATATCAACTAAATTCTCAGACCATCGTTATCGACCAAGCCTAGTGGCTCTAGTTGATAGTTGGACATGCAAAAGGACGTTGGTTTATCTCTGCCTTTCAGATGTACATTGCGGCAACTCTTGGTTACGAAGGGGGATCAATAATGAAGCACTAGCAGCATTGCTTCCAAGCTGCGAAGAAGCAGAAGCCCACAACATATTGTAGAGCTGATTGCACCACAGCCTGTCTGTAAAAATGATCGCCATTTGATTGGTCCGGCCTCTGCCATGCCGCCAAAGAAGAAAACTGATGCGGCAGTCATCCTGGGCATGTTGCTGTGAAGGTCATTGGTCATGTGGTATAGCACCAAAATGCCACTCGACCCACAAGATTCATCAGAGTCATTCGTATTAAGCCAACTATGTGGAACTCACCCGCTTGGTACGAGGGAAAATCAAGACGAAAACTCTGTTTTTTTACCATGGTTTACCATGGTTTACCATTGTTTACCATGTTTTACCATTCAAAGCTAAGGACTTTCAGCACTTTTTTGCCAGGGAAAGGCTAAAGGCAAGGCCAAGGCCAAAGAAGCCAAAGCCAAGGCGAAATCTGTGCCTTTGGCTCCGAATCTGGGAATTGTTGCAGCAGAACTTGGGATTTCCATCAACAGCAATTCACAAAAACGTCAAAAAAAGGATTGAGAATGATTTGATAGGTGAAGCAAGGTTTGCCTTATCTCATTCCTACCTTGGTTGATTCAAGGTTGATGTTGTCAGTTACTTTCCATGCCTAGGCATGGGAAACCACAGATGGTTTGGACTGAAACCGACCATCCCAGGGTCCCGGCCCGGTCGTGGGTCCCAAAAACCTGGCACGATACCCACGGCATCCCATGGCGCTTGTTTGGGACGATTCAAGGATCCGGATACGATTCGTATTTAACCATAAGATACCCCCTTTTGCAAACCTGAACTATGCGCTGGATATTCCCATAAAGAATTCGCCCATTGGTCATATATGTCATATATGTCATATATGTCATCTACCCACTAATTATCAACATCCATGATGTACATCATGCATCCATCAATGGACTCTTCCCCTGAGATACCCATTGATTGATTCTACACCCACATCCAGACACATCCATTGGTTCATTGACTCATGAATTGATTGATTGATTGATTGATTGATTGATGGCCTGATCTAGTATGCACTATACATATATATATATATGTGAATATATATATATAATATTATATAATATTCAATCGCATCAGACCACCTGATTGTTGATATAATATAATGTTACTGTCAATAACTGCCCATGTAAATAACTGATGATGTTTTTGTGAATACCAATGACTCATTACACAAGTAATAATCACAATGATGATTTAACTGAGTGTTATTCATACGAGATAAACAGATATATGACATATGACTATGATTACAGTGGTATCACAATCAACAACATCATCATCATGCCTCATCAACATCATCAACATCATCATCATCATCAACAACAACAACAACATGCGTCATCATATTTTCTTGTGTATGATCTTCTCGTCTCCTTTCTTTCGGGCCACACTGTCTACTGTTTTTCCATCTCCAAGGCTGGAGCGGCCCCCAAGGCCAAGGCCGCCGAGACTCTGAGTTTTTCCTCGGCCACATCGCTGAAGGCCGCCCACTGTTGTTTTAAGGGCAAAATGTATGGGAAATCAACTTGGGGATGTGTCAAGACCTATGAAATGATCCAATATTTACAGGAATAAAACATCCACAAACCAACTATTTCAGGGTACCTAGGGTGCCAGGGTTTTGACTCATAGCCCCATGAGAAATTGATTTGGGTGGAAAATGCTGATGAAAATTGGATTTGTTTGGAAAAGAAAGCAAGTGCCAGGGGTGTTAAGAAGGGAAAATGATCAAGAATAAATGAGACATGATGCATTCCCATATCAAAAGCTATTGCAGGTGAAATGACACGGTGAATTCCAAATACTTCAAGATTGATGCAACGTGAAAGCGGCTGAGAGTCTTGCTGGAAAGAAACGATGGGACTTTTGGATCACGGGGGCCATGGTTTTCAACTGCCTCAGGATGTTTGAGCAATTTTCTGCTGCATTTTGGTGTAGCAATGAAGCCGTGACTGAACACGCTGGGCGCTGGCACGGCACAGCTTTGAACCCGTGCAATACGGGAACGAGCCTTGTACATAAGTGCCAGCGCCGTGTCCTGACTTTGGTCCTTCCATGACATGTGTGCAGTGTGCATGGCAACTGCTTCGTCAACTGCAATTGTTTTTCTAAAGCCAGATTACCATTGACAAAGGCCCCAAGCGATTGGGTGAAATTCATCAATTTCTCGCCATGGAGACTCATGGCGCGCAAATGGAGCTTCCCGCCTTTCTGCCTCTCACGGCACTTTCGGTGGGTCGATGCTTGGCATGCGAGCGAGGTTGGATTCACACCAAGCTCTTTCGGTTCCAAGTGTATGTGAACAAAAATCGGTGCCATTTTCTAGCAACCTAGGCAAAATGGTTGGAACTTGGAACCTTGAGGTTGAGATCATCAATTCATAAAATCCTGAGAAAGGTTTTTGCTGCTATCCTGTTGCGGATGTCTATACAACTTGTCTACAGGCACGCCCTCACATGGATCTGGCAAGGACATGCTTCGACCAACCATTCCATGATCTTCCTATGGGTTAGCGGCATCAAGGGCATTGGCACCCAATCCGGCGAGAAGAAGCTCGTTGTTGTGGTCGTTCAGGAGTCAGGGAGGTCAGGGAGGTCAGGGAGTGACATGGCGACCAAAACCCAACCGTAGCTGTGGGTAGCCATGGATGTTCATCTCCCAGAGGGTGCCCCATACTGAATTACCGATTTCGCAGTTGACATGGCCATGGCCATTGGGGACGGTGCTGGGGGAATACCCAGGAGGTGTAAACCGGCCATTAAATGTCATCACTGCAAGCTTTCTTGAATCTTCCTTGAACACTGCAGAGGTTCACCCTTCCACCGTGCTCCAGGACGAGAGAAAGAAGCAGCCGGCCACGATGCTTCGTTCAAGCTGGGCCTTCAAACACAGCCCCTTCTTCGCGCCCGACCACGAAACCAGCACTCGGCCGCTGCGTCGCTCGGCTGTTTACCCCCAAAGATTGGATGCCGAAAACTAACCACGACCACCCCTTTGTGGGCTACCATCACAATAGATGTCTTCAATTGTCTTCGTATAATTCGAAATCTGTAGAAGTACGTTGCCATTTCCAATTCGTGCAGAGTATTTGCTTGATGATTCTTTGCAAGTGTCTCAGGGGGGTGGTTTTCGATATGGTCCAATCGAAGTTATAATATTAATTCCATGCTTAAGTTGCCGGGATCTTGTTGACAAACGTGTCAGAGCGTGGCTGGTCGTACCTTGTCTTATGCTATGTTAGTGCATAGGCTGTAGATCACAGGACTATCTCCAGGTGATGTTATACTGAGGTGGCGTGTGCTCCTTTGAGATTAAGCTGGATGAAATTGCAGGGTTGGACTATTGGAATCCACTGTTGGTTGATGCCAGCCGTGTGGTCATTGAGGCTGGGGATGGCTGGAGATTGGGATGAAAATTCAGGGCTTCTTTTGCCAACAGAAAAATATAAGAGATTGAAGGGTTCCACTTGTGGCAATGGCCAAAAATCTGCAAGAGCTTCTTCGACACCGGGAAGACTATCCAATGATGATCCAAAGACCATGATTTGTTCCCGTAGGCACGTCTCAAAGTTGGGCCCCCTACTATGGTCTATGTCAGGGAAAGTAATCCCCTTTGCACTCCGGATATCCAGGTACCAGATATGCCCACCCTGGGATCAAGATACAGCTGAGTTTTAACCATACTAACCATGTACTACCTATTTCCCCTATTTGTTTGGGTTGCAATCATGCACAGAAAATTAGAAACTGGAACGATCCTCCCCTTCCAGTTCTAGTATATGAACATAGATATAAATGCAAATCATCTATATTATACATATACATATATATATACATATATACATACATATATATATATATTATGTATACATATATATATATATTATACATATACATATACATACATCTATGTATGTGTTCATATGTGTTCTATGATTATCACTATATCCAAATCCAAACATCGCATCTGGGGATGACCGCCAGGCCCGCAGCCTGACCCGGCGCTGGTTCCGCGACCTCGGCGAGTGCCGTGCGCACTTCGGCTGGCCGAAGGAAGCGACGCCGATGTACCAACCGCAGGAAGCCAAGGAGGGCTGCACCATGGGCAAGGCGCGGGAAACTCCAAAATCCCATGGAAAATATGGAAATTGAAGATTGAAAGATGATGGTTTGCTGAATGGAGGAAAATGATATCATTGAAGTAATATATAGACATTTATATAATAATGTCTACGGAGGATTGGACCTTCTGCGAGATAGCGGACTGGCTTGTGTTTCAGAAAAGATGATTCTTGCCCCCTGCAGAGCCACGGTGTCAAACTGTTGAACCGTCCACTTACTGGCCAGAAAACACCGCATTGGAAGGTTGCGTAGTTATGTCAGGTGTAGCAAAGAAAAACACTTTGGCCACGAAAACAAGCTATAAAAAAGGCCAATTCTTGAAATGTGGTAAATGGATGTAAATGGTAAATGATGGCCATAGTGATGGTAAATGTACATCCTATTTGTTGGTTCCATGATTCGTTCTGGAATCCCAGGTGGAGCTGCAGACGGAGAACTGCAAGCTGCACACCTCACCATCCAAGGCACCGGTATGTCGAAACATCGATACCTAGAAACTAATTTGGTTCATTCGAAACTGGTGGTATATACTAGATAGACTAGGTCCTAGGTCTATCTAGGTCTCCGATGTTTCTTATAAGTTGGGCACCTAGTTTTCAAAGGTGGTAGATCCACTACCGTGGATGGTCCCAAACTGGGGGTATTTGATGGCATTTGGGTCAAATCCCATTGCTGCGGCCAATAGCTTCTCATCAACAGTAACAATTTTGCTACCCTACGCCGGGCTATTGCGGTGAACTGACCGGTTTTGAGACGTGTCTTGACAATTATTGGCCTGTTCTTGGCGGATGAGTGAAAAATACCCTAAGTATTACATAGTATCATATTGTTATGGCAATTGTGGCTATGTATGCCAATATATGTTAGTACTGCTAATAGATTAAGCAATATTATATATATATTATTATTATTATTAATTATTATTATTACTATTATTATTATTGTTATATTATTATTATTTATTATTATATTATTATTATTATTAATTATTATTATATATATACATATATTGTACTATTTCCAACTGTGTCTATGGTAATATATGGCAATACTACTAGATTTCAGCCATACGTCCCACAATTATCAAGAAGTTGCTACTACTAGATTTAGTTATTGATTTGTCAGTAATAGTTCCATATATTTCCCACAATAGATTGTATCAATAGATTTACCATATATGAATCTATATGCATATTTTTACCTTACATACATTACATACATTACATACAGTACATTTTCCATACATTGCTCATCGAAAACTTCCACTATCCTACGGAAATTTTGGGCAGGTGCGGCAGACCTATTGGCAGCCGCGGCCCGAGGAGGCCAGCTATGCGCGGCTGAACGCCATCGCCGAGACCGCGGAACGGCTGCTGAACGGCCGATGTCTGGACCGCGAAGGGGTCAACGGGGACGGGGATGGAGATGGGGTGGGTTAACTCAAAGAACTATGGTGAAACCATGAAACTAAACTATGGGTTTATGGTTTCAGGATTTGAGGAGATTGGCCGAGTTTGGAACTTGGGAAATTTGTTGATCTGCAATTGGAGGTGGGATTCAACTGATTACCGCCATTGTTTTAGATTGCATCAGTTGGTGTTTAAATGCGCATTGTCAGTTTTATCCATTGGTCAGCAAGATCACCTTCGTTTTATATGGATGATATATGGATGATATATGGATTATATATAAATCCCCCTGGTTTGGTTTTTTTGTCATATTTTTGATGTTCCACCAGGGATGATGATCTTCTTTGACGTTCATGTGTTTGGAATGTGTCGCGAAACGACCAACTAGAGACAGTTGGAAGTTGGAATATCGACCAACGAAAAAAAAATGTAACTGGCTGGTGGTTTGGAACCATGGAATTTTATAACTTTCCATTCAGTTGGGAATTTCATCAACTGACGAACTCATATTTTTCAGAGGGGTAGGTATACCACCAACCAGGTAATAATCTAAGCGCCAAGCCTATCCAAGACTGGGATATCCGTAGGTTCCGCTTGGTCGGTTTCAAAATCCTCGGTGACCAAAAAAATATGGTCAGCCTGTCAGGTAAAAATCCATGTCCAAGTTTTCGTCGTGCAAGACGTGTTCAAAGTTCATTTCCCAAAGATTGCTTCACCGAATTTTGGTTAACCAAATGTTTATGGAATTACATTGGATTATATATGGATTATACATACATACATACATACAGACAGACAGACAGACATACAGACAGACATACATACATACAACATACATACATACATACATACATACATACATACATACATACATACAGACAGACAGACATACATACATACATACACACACATACATACATACATACAGACAGACATACATACATACATACAGACACACACATACATACATACATACATACATACATACAGACAGACAGACAGACAGACATACATGCATACAGACAGACAGACATACATACATACAGACATACATACATACAGACAGACATACATACATACATACATATATATATATATATGTGGAAGATATATGAAGATATATAGGGATTATATATGGATGATATACGGATTGCATGGATGATATGTCTTGAAATGTGCTCAAAACGATGTCGATCACCTCGGCGTCCACCAGGACGATGACTTCGCCGATGCCGCGGATGCCGCGGAGGCCGACGCCGAAAGCTCCAAGATCCGAAACGGCAACGAGCTGCTGGAGGTCTGGGAAGATTGGATCCCAATAGCTGGATGATGCTGGAGGATCCATTATAAATGGAGGTTGATTATATATATTTATAATGGATTATATACATATAAATGGGGGTTGAGTCATGGGATCCATCTATAAATGGATGATGCTGGATGGTTGAATTTCCGGAAAATATATGGAAAATCCCATCTAAAATTGCAAAAATTGATGAAAATGGAGTTTCCCCATAGTCATGGGGATCTCCCAATAGTTTTTTATGGTTTGTGGAAAATCCCATCTATAAATGGATGATGAACAGGGGTACCCTTATGACTTAGGAAACCCCCAAATGGAGATTGGAACTGCCACAGGAAGGGAATCATAGAATGTACATTATTGTACTGGGTGGTGGTTCCAAAGATTGCCAGTTTAAGAGCTTTGTGTAAGATGTTGTATTGTGGCAATCATCAGGGTTGTTCCAACTTCAATATAGGAAATGGTCGCAGCAAGAAATTGGTGACTTTACCTCTCCGGCTGGAAGAGCTGATACTCATGATCGGCATTGACCATCAAGAATAGATTGGGGGTTGGATGATAGTTTGCCAATGGGAATGGTTTTGAGGGCTCCATGTTGAATCGCAAGTGTGAGTACTACTTCGAACCCCCTTCTTTGCACTTGATCCTCTTCCCAAAATATGGAGATGTTCAAATGCCAGATTTGTTGACCAGAGGGCAGACCTCATTTTGCATGCACCTTGCTACAAGCATGTTTCTATGCAGCTGTTCATTTGCCACAAAATCTTCATCCGTTCAACGGCGCGTTCAACGGCGTTTCAGAGGTCTACGACAACGGCAGTGATGGTGGCACAGGAAGCAGCGCTGGAGTTTCGAGGGAAACTCAAGACCCACACAGTGAAGTAGTGGAGGAACTGTCAAATCGTACAGCAGCTTGGTGATACAGCAGATTGCAGGCTCCACTTTTGTATGTGATGACCTGGTTGTTGGTTTGAGGGTTTACCCTTGTGTTTTGGGCCTTGGTTTTTCATGCCACTGGTATGATTTCATAGCATGATGTGTTTGCTCCGTCCAAGCTGACCACATGGTGGTTCTGATCCGTCACAGACGGAGGAAGACCCCCAAACGATTCCTTTTCTCACCTCTATGACAACGTTTTTGTGGCCGCTTCTACCTCAAGTGTTGCAGTTGTTGAATTGGTCCCAACCTTTCCACATTTCTGGATGGGCTTCATCAGTCTTCATCCCATGTGACCCATGTGACTCGTTTCACCCCTCGCGTTCCCAGGTGAACTTCCGCTTTGACGATCCCTTCTTGCCTTACGTCCTGCGGGAGGTACGACAGTTACGACAGCCTCGGGGCTGGATCAACAGCAAAAAAAGAGGCGACTAACATGACTAATTCCATTTAATTCCTATTGAAACTGACATTTGAATCATTTGAATTGACATCTTTACCAGTTTCTACTTGTTTTTGTTGCTCAGTTCATGCAAATGAATAGAAAATAGTAAAACTATGTAAAACTCCAGCGAGATCAATTGAACTGTTCGATCTTCCTTAATCATCATAAAGTTTTTTCGGAATCATCGCATTTCATCACCACTGGTGCCAGGTGATCCATGATCCAGATCACCATCGCTTGTTACGGCTCTGTGAGGCTGGTATCCCAGCCTGGGCCATTGTGCCTGGCCATTGAAATGGGAAATTCATCGAACTGGAGATTTTCCATCGATTACCAGAGGGTGAAATGATGAATCTGTGGATGGGCCACAAACAAGCAAAATCTTAGGAGTTTAAGCACGATGGTGGTAGAACCACAGGGAGTTTAGCCCAGAATGATCGCAGAATCCAGCAAAAATGGTGACCAATGGTTGATGACCAGTCAACGACCATGGTATAAATTCAGGAAACGGGAGGCTTAAGCTCACCTGGTCTATTCATCAAGTAGTAACTGTGATCCAGGTTGATGTTGCGGGAGATGTGGCCAGGATGAGATTTCTGTGTACCATGGGAGTTTCAATTTCTGGGATGTAACCAGCAATCGTCAGAATTATTTGGCGTCAACATCACGGAGTCCAGAAAGGGAGAGATGATCACTAGGCTAGAAATAGAGATGTTCACCAACTGGTTGGTGGTTTGGAACATGTTTTATTTTCCCCAATAGTTGGGATGATGATCCAATCTGACGAACTCATATTCTTCAGGGGGGTAGGTATACCACCAACCAGGAGATGTTCACCAACATATCTTGGGGAATTTTTGGATCCAATGATGGATCCATATGGATGGTCAAAATGAAAGGCCCACAGATTAACTCGTCAGTACCCTTGGAGTTGATGGTGAACTCAAAAAAAAAGCTGAAACGGGTTGGTGGTTTGGAACATGAATTTTATTTTCCATTTCATATATGGGATAATCCCAACCCCATTGACTAATATTTTTCAAGATGGTAGGTCAACCACCAACCAGTGAATCGTGAAATGTCCACATTGAAATCACATGAAATCACCATTTATCATGAGTAAATGATCAGGATCATATCACCATATTTGACCCATATTTGGTGGTGAAATCCAACCAGGTACCCAGTCACCAAGAATTTGCCACACTAGGTTTTACCCAAATTCACGGGTCTCTATCACCGCTACATGCGACACTTGGTGGCCGCAATCGTGGTGCTGGTGTCCTGTCTCTCGCTTCTGCTGGGTTTCTACGACTTGCAACTCGGCAATGACGGAATCCATGGCTGGTGTTTAAAGTGGAAGATTCATCAACGGTTGAACTGCCACAACGAGGCTCTCATATTTTTTTGGGTGTTCCGTTTCTCAGGACCTAGGATGATCTATTTGGTTCCAGCATGGTAATTGCATCAGTATTTGTTGCAAGACCATCTACTCTTCCATTGAAAACTTGGCACAATCATCCCAGATGGCTCCTATGCCTCGAATTCTGTGATTTTCCTCAGGTATAGGTCGCAAATTGTCTTCTACAGCTGGGTACACAAATAGGTTGATATGATCAGCTGATGTGCCTTATTTGGTTCCTTCGTTCCTTCAGATCCCAAAATTGGGATCTCCGATGTTTGCTGGTTAAATCCCCCCGCAAGGGGATATCCCCAGCCGAGGTACAAGCGCATTCCATTGGTGCGCTCCTTGTTGAAGCAATCGCTGGGACCCCTAAGCAGCAAACTCGAAGAGCTGGTGGTGGCAACTTGCCTGAAGTCATACCAACACATTTCCAGAGGGACAAGAAAAATCAATATGGGATGATTACTATGGGATAGCTAATGATTATGAAAATTAGAGGTTTACTATGGGATGATTGTTATGGTAATAGCGTCATTCCTAGGATGGTTACTATGGGATTGCTAATGGTAAATGAATGGTTTTTGTTAATGGTTCATAGCGGTTCATCAATGACATTGATGGTTACTAATGTGGTCAACCCAACAATAAACTATCGCCAATAGAGGTGTTTGAAATTGGGTGTAGCCTTATGGCTCCTGCAATTGACTTGACTTGACTCGCAAAAACTCCATGGCAAATGATGTGAATCTTGAGAAAATCCAACTTTTGAAAAGACACCATGGAAACTTGCATTGTTGGACAATCCTACCTACTTTCAATTGTGATTTTCCCATGCAACAGAAATGTCTCTGTCTCAGGTGCGTTTGTCCTTCCTCTTGGGTTGGATCCTGCCGTACAACACAATTCTACGGCGGACCTGGCACTGCCTGCTGATGTTGTGGGAAGCGGTGAAGAGTATTGGTGCCCGGGCTGCCAACCATAGAGAAACGATCTCCAGGATATCCGGGATATGTGGGTTTCTTGGAAGGGGTGACCTTAAAAATGATGAAAAATGCGGAATTTGACCAACAAGAATTGTTGTTTAGGCATGTTGAACCAACAAATTCTGGATATGGATCTGTTTAACAAGTGGGGATATCTCAGCTTATGGCAATTTAAATGGAGAAACGGTTGATTAACCATCAAAATTTGGGGCGCGATTGTCAGACAAACCTTTCGAGATTTGCTGGCTGTTGGTTTACATTGTGCATTCCTCTTCATTGGATACCCCACCATCGATACCCAGAAAGAACTGATATAAATGCTTTACATACTGCCATTGCGGACACAGATTCATGATGATCCCATGGTATCTCTAGCACCCCTCTAAAAAACAAGCATAAAACCCCATGAAGGATCCATGTTTCCAAATGGAGATTCCCATGGTTGTTACCCCAAGGTCCCATTGTTGGATATCCCCAGTGTTTGCCACTATACAAAAAGTATATCAAGCAACGATAATTTCTATACATGTACAAAACAGTGCACAAAGATGTATGTTTAGATACACCTAGACATCTAAATAATATTAAATATATGATAATATATGGTGGAAAGTCCACCCCCAAATCAGTGGAGTTTCCAGGAAAACCATTCAGCTCTTGGCCCCGCAGGTCTAGGCCTCTTCTCAGCTGCCACCATGGCCACATCCCTCGCCTCATCGCTGTTGCAGCCGGCCACATCCTTCGTGTTCTCCCCGGTGATTGGCGCAGCAACCGCCGGCAGGTCGTTTCAACCAGAAATCTGGTTGATTCTCTATATATATATATATATACACAATTTGGTTATTGAACATAGCCATGGAAAATCACCATTTTTAGTAGGTAAACCCAGGTAAACCATCTATAACTGGGCCATCTATACCATTGCTATGTTGTTAAATAACCAGAGGGTATATATATATATGTAAATATATGATTTTCATATTTTGCAGATGTTTTGAAACGCCGACCATTTGGTCACTGTATAAATGGGGTTTTTCCAGCGTTTATGAAAATCTCCAATGGGGATATGACTGAGGATGTGGGCTGGGACCTGACCTGGGATGCTCCAGGTCGCTCTTCCAAGCTATGGCAACCATCGGCCAGGCCTTTGCGAGGCTTTTCTCTGGGGCTGGTACCTTGGAGCATTCCCGGTAAACAAGCCGTGTCTCAGTGCCAGTCACAGATCACGAAAAACGGTCTGAAATCGATGCAAACAAGCCATGTTCATCCATGTTCGCCATCGCCCAAACCGAGATTTTCCATGGGGTACTGGCAGAACCCCAGTCTGTCGAGGTACTGGTGGTCTCTCCAGTGGTGGCCTCCTACGTGCTGAATTCAACTTGGTTCGCCAGGAGCGGTGGACTGAAACACAGTTTTGGCGAATCCAGCCATTTCTGGTGAAAAACTGGGGATGGTGAAATTGGCGTTACCACATTAAACATTAAATATGATGTAGTTCCCTAGTTGGGGTTTATACTTCAATGATCCTTTATATGATCTAATGTGTGTATCAGAAACGGTGTTTAACCCTTGTTGGGAATTGTTGGGGGAGATGGTGTTCCCAGTAGTTGGGTGATGTTCAAATGCGACATTTCACCGATGAAATCGGATTGATGCCTCGAACCACGGATTGCAACACATAAATTGAGGGTTCCAATGATTCTTATTTGCAGCTTTTCTCGATACATTGACTTTGCAGGTCTCGACACATTTGGAGACCTGTGTCACCAGCCCCAATTTTCAGAGTTTGTCTCAAGATGCCCCGCGTTTGTCCAACATCTTGGTTTTCCCCCACGTGTCAGGCCTTCATGGCTGTCTACAATTCCACCTGCTTTCTGGGAGCCACCATGGCCAGACACCAGGCAGCGTATCCCCAGGGCCTCTGACCAAAATGGATTTGGACGCAACAAAACTGAGAGATCTAGCATGACCCAAAGAGACTAAGCATCATAAAGTTGGGTAAACCTTGGAGTAGTTTGGTACTTTAATGATCTTTAATGTGTTGCCATTTATGGGCATATATGGTGGATAATCATTATCTACCGGGTTGATCCTTTCAAACATGTTCTACCTTTCCAGCCCGACCAACTTGGATGGTCATGATCCCACAGCTTAAGAAGCGTGCATTTACATTGCTGCGCTGCTACACTGGCTCGTGAGGGCGCCATTTTCGGCAATGATGTGTACAACCATGTCCTGGCAAACCTTGGAATATGAAGGTGGCCGCGGTCACAGACGGCCAAGAAGTTGACACGATGGAAGAACAGCCAGAGGAGCACATGGGGGACCAACAGAACTCTCGCAGCCGATGCGAAGAGAGCTTTCAGAGAAAGGATGGATACCTTCACCGTACCATCATTTTTTGAGACCCGTACCCTTCCAACAAGCATTACTCTCCAAATTGGATAAGATATATTCCAAGTTCCCTATTCTTTGGTAGGTCAAAGCCTAATTTCCTACCTTGCTTTCACATGTTTGAATCTGAATCTCCTTTTTTGCTAAATATGTTCCCTAGTTATATCATATCCCAATGTCCTTCCAGTTTCCCAAGTATTTCCCCGTTCTAGTCCTATGTTCTCCATGTTTTGCAGGTGCCCTTTGGTAATTTGAGATATGGAAAATCAATGAACATCACCATGCTATTAATAGGTGATCATCTATTTCTATGGTCCATTTCCCATAGCCATGTTACCCTCCGGTATGTTTTCACAGTTTGCTACTAAATTTTGCCATAGAACCATCATTTTTGTTGCTTAAATTCCATCAAATTCCATCAAATCCAATTAAATCCCATTGAATCCCATTAAATCACCATTAAATCCCATTAAATCCCATTAAATCCCATTAAGCTTCACTAAACCCCTATAGTTTCATATAGTTTCCATTGGGTAAGGTGACAATTTCCTCCAGAGGCCTCGACCTCGGTCTGGTTCTCCCGGTGGCGTCATCGCCAGTGGCGTCGCATGAAATGCCTTGCGGAGTGGCCGGCCAAGCTGGCGCGGAACAGGTGGGGATGGATAGCTGGATCGAAATCGATGGATTTACCCTCTGGTTATGTCAAAATAGCTATTGAAAATGACCATTTATAGTGGATTTTCCCATTAAACATGGTGATTTTCCATAGTTATGTTAGTTTACCAGAGGGTACCCCATGTATCTATACTGGATGCATCTACACTGTTATATACATGATATTATATATATATACATATTGTACATAGGGGTTTGTCTAAGAATAGGCTATGATGATCATTTTCCAGCTGAAAGTTGCAATCCTGGGGTATACCCCATTTTCAGATATAACTGGTGGTATTTTATGTATCGTTGGAATAGGTCGTTTGATTTTTGGCCGCTTGAATTGGGGGTTCAACATCCAAAATCCAACATGAAAACTGGATTACCGTCTGGATCATCCTTTTTCTTTGGATTTGTCAAGCATTTTTTTGTGGTAAAAATCTGGGCAACACATTGACTATCCATCAAATTAGGGATATATATATATACTGTATATATGCCATGAGGGATTTATCCCATTTTCTTGTTTTCTGCACGATCCCCAGAGGGGTTTATCCAACAGCTTCGACGTGAATCCAACATGGCGATGGGGATTTCAGCCTTCAAAAAAATCATGGAAACCAAAATGGGCATGTGTATACATATACAATCATATATATATATACAGTGTATATATATATATGTATGTATGTATATGTATATACACACATATACCTGGTTGGTGATTTGGAACATTTTTTTTCCCATATATTGGGAATAGTAACCCCAACTGACTTTCATATTTTTCAGAGGGGTTGAAACCACCAACCAGAATACGTACATGATATATTCCAAAACATTACGATCATCTTAGTTTTTTAACACAAAAAATCATTTGGCAGGTGGTTTAGCACCCAAGGAAACGGAGAGCCTGCCAACAATGGGGGCATGTATTGGCAAAACTGAGGGTTTGGCCCAGGCCAACTATTTTGTTTTTACTGCCCGCAACCGGGAGTGCCAAGGAGTTTCTGGGTTATTGAACAGTTATTGCCGCATAAAATGCTGGGATGATGTGCTTATCCAGATGGTCACAAGATGTATCAGGTCTCAGAGAATACTTGCCTCAAACCACCTCTGCAGAAGTGGCAATACATATATATATATATATTTATTTATGTATTTATTTATATATATATACATATATATATATTATACATATACAAGTATGTATATATATATATGTATACTAGTTACATTTACATCATAATAATCAGCAATCTAAAACCACCCCAAGAGCAACATTTCAGGCAGATTCGTCCCAGATCTGTTCGCTGTGATCCAGGCCAGTGTGCTTGTCCCTGCTGCTGCTGCTGGGCATCATCCGCTTTTATCCTGGGGACTTTGCGGTCACTGGGCTTGAAAAAAGACATGGGGTTAACACGTTTTCAGAAACCAAGGTGAATTGAGAAGTAAAAAACTGTCATCTGATTTGGGGATACGACTCATCCCACATTGTGATGGTAGAACCTGTCAGATCAGATGGGTTTGGATGTCCAATCACATAAATGCGTAAGGATACCATAAAAATCGGACGGATTTGGAATCGGTGGCGTTTGTCTGAAAATGGGGTGCCCCTCCAACTGTTCATCATCATGTTCCCCTACTGCTTGATTGCCATAAATTGAGGTAAGTCGTCCATTTTCAGACGCACATATCTATGTTTGTTCAGTGAACATAAAGTGCATGTGTGATAGTATCATTGTACCAAATTATACCCAGTAACATTGTTCTAGAGCAGGTGACATTCATTGTGTTCCTATAAAACAATGTCATCTGTTGATATCCGATGTTACTGGGTACAATTTGTTGTTACTGTTGACAATGAATGGAAAATCAACAAAATGACATTCATTGTGTTCCTACTACAATGACAGTTTTTCTTCGGTGCACTTTGTTGGTATCCGATGCCATCACGGCAGGTGCGCTGCAGCGATGCCTTGCTGTGGGATTTTGCTGTGGCCATCACCAGGTTGGGTGATGGTTTATCTGTACGTATATTATACATTATATATATTTTTATAGATGGTTACATATGTACATGTTGTTTGTTTTACTGTGTTGTACTTTATTTAATGCATTTGCTGTTTTTCAATTAATTTAAGAGCTACTATCCAAAGATAAACTGATTGACTATATATGTCAACGTTTTGTTCCATTCATCCAGATACTTTTCGGAATCAACTCTTGAGATTGACTTGGCTCAGGTGTTGATTTCATGTTTTTGCTAAAGGAGAGATACGCTTCCAGTAGCAACCGCTGGAGCCAGGTTCTTCTAGCTGCCTCTGCTGCCAGCTGGCGAATGCGCGAATCGAAGCCCGAAAGATGTGGCAACTGAAACTTGGAGCGGATCAAGGAATTGAATTCCACAACAAAAAGACTGTGGTTTCACAGCAAAAACAAACATGAATTAAACTGGTAAACAAAAGATTTTGTGATTCTCTATTCGCTATGTATAAACATGATACAGCTGAAAAGAAAGCTACAACTTTGTGGGTTTGCGCTCCAAATCTGGTACAGAATCCGTCACGACTGAGATGTTGCTATATTCCTTCAAGCCTCCTAGGTGGATGTATATCCCAGTAGGCTGGTGCCATGAACCCAGTTACATATGGGATAAACATGGATACCCTCTGGTAAACTAACAGTTTGCTATTGAAAATGGCCATAGAAATAGTGGATTTTCCCATCAAAAATGGTGATTTTCCATAGTTATGTAAACGTTTACCAGAGGGTCAACTCCAGAGACTTCCCCTTTGCCGTGCAGAAAATTTTGCCCGTTGCAGTGCGCCCTGGCGACGCCTTGGTTTCCAACGGCGGTGTGAGCGAAAAGCACAAGCGACGTGGCAAGCTTTGAATCCAGAGTGAGAAACGGGTTTCTTTGGTCAAACAGCATTGAGTCCACCATTTTGCCAATTTCGTTAGGATATTTCAATGGAAATAAGACCTCTGTTGTTTCCTACGTCACATGGAGTAAAGGGTCAATTCATGTCATTCCGGATTCACTGCAGAGCGCTTGAACAAATGCCCCTGGCTCCCTTGCAAGAACTGCAGCTCCTGGCAGTATCGGTCAATGGCCTGGAATTAGAAACCATTGACCAAAGGTTGAAACGGCATGTTTCAGCCATCGGTTCAGTTTCTGGAAAGGGGAGCTGCTGTTCTACCCAGAAACTCAGCAAGGAAAACTCTGAAAACCATGAGGAAAATGAAAACATGCAGCAGATACATCGAAGCTGCACGGATGCCTTTGATGAATGTCCCGATTGTGTGAAGTCAAACTCAGATTTTGCAGAAGAGCTTCAATGTATGATCAAAGTGTCCAAACACAAAGTGCAGCAGTATACAACGATCCCCGTTTTGAGTGAGTTCAACCATCATTTTTGATATGTTTGATATAAGTTATAACCCCCAGCTGTTGGGTCTTCCAACTTCGCCCGGTTGGTTCCAGGAAGGCTATGATGCCCAGGCCAATCAGCGCGCAATCCCAGAGATCGCTGGGCTGAAAGGCACTGAAAGGTGGTGATGTTGAGCATGAAAGTTTGGGAAAAGCCACGAAATAAGGATTGAAGTAACTGTTACATAATTGGGGTTAATTAGGGACTAAGGAATAGATATCAATGCATTCGATGTTCACAAGAAAAATATCGATATCCGCAATCGAAACTCCACTGTTTGATGTATCACTGCAGTGGGGGCAGTAAATGCTTGAGGTTTCCCCTGGCCGTGGACACACCCCTGCTACTGCCTTCCACATGCTTTGGATTGTTTCTGATATCTCCAGTGTTTGGTTGGCCATGTCTCATCTCCAAGTTTCGCTTGGTTACACCCATCTCAGTCTCCGTTTGACGCGTTTTCTTAGTCTTTCCCCTAAATGTGGGGAAGACCCACCACGGAGGAAAACCCGCCGTGATTTCCCCATGAATTCCCCATGATTTCCTCACCGCATTCGCGCATCCCAGGTACGGCTACGTGAATGTCACGGACATGAAAGCCATGGGAAAGTTGGCGGAGTTCCTGACCTTGGAACCCGACGTGGTCAGCAAGGAGATGAAGGTCGCGTCATCAGAGGAAACCGAAAAAAAATTCTGTGGTAAAACAGCGAGTTTCACACCAAAATGATTCCAATATCAAAAAACCGACCTAAAGTAGGTGACTTTCAACCACATCGAAGAAGTTTCGTTTTTCTGACAGCAATGGCGCCAGAAGTTCGCAGAAAGGCTCTGGATTTTGATGCCAATAACCTGGTGTCCTTTGCAGAGCCCCTGGGCGCCAGATGGTGGGAGGATACCCCAAGATTGTCACAGCAGTTTTCAGCTTTTCAGCAGCGAAGATCAAAATGTGCTGAGGTTCGTTCTTTGGGCTGACAAGCACACCATTGGAATTCCGCCCGCAGCCTAGGCACAGCCCATGCCCAACTGACAACTGGCGTGTTAAGAATGGTTAGTTGGGTTCCATGGGGCATCCCCGAAATGATTTGGAGGTACCCCCACTTCAGGAAGCCTCCAGTTGGTTGGTTGTGAATCCCCAAATTAACAGCTGGTAATGCTCCCATTAAACCCTACCTCTGCACCTATACCAGCGTCCTGAGGCTTGGAATCGACATTCCAGACAAGCGAGAATGGAGGACTTGCCACAGTTCCAGCTTAAAGGCATCATCCAAAATCCGCTTCTACCTGAGATCCTGAAACTTCTTGGGAAATGGGCAGGAAAGGCATGCCAAGTTGGT
>CAMXCT020004161.1:12500-44612 GCA_947184155.2 Cladocopium goreaui | reverse complement strand
GCACAAGCCTGACTGTCCAGCAACACTATGTCAGAATGCAACATAAACAAACATTAAAAAAACATCCAAAATATATTGCCTCGCTCTGGTGAAATTTAACTATATTTATATATATATATATATCTCTCTCTCTCTATCTCTCCTCTCGTATCATGGCTATGGAAAAGCCACCAACTTGAGCTGTGTGAAAACACAGCGCAAACCTCTTTTTTTTCTCCGGGGTCGGCGGCAGGGGCGGCAGCCCTTAAATAATATATCCAATATGGATGGGATAAACATGAATCCCATTAATAAATATTAATAATATGTGGTTTTAACCTGTTTAAACCAGGAAAGAAGATGAGTCTGATGAAACTCCGATTGAAACATCTTGAATCGAAACGACCATTCTAAACAGGAATATTGCCAAGGGGTCGTCTCCCCCAGATCTAAATCAGTGACTCTGCTTCACCTCCATTCTCAGCTGTCGACTCTGGAAGACAACAAACCTGCGTTTGCGGGACAAGTTGCTTCGTCACATGTGCTTGAGACGACGCAACAAGTCGTTTTTTCAGTTGTATCACTTGCGACTAAGTAAATGGTCCATTAGCGGATATTGGTGAGGCCCAAAACCCGGTGCTTCGTCAAAAGACCATGGTCCAGCTCCAAATCATCATATTTGATCTATGATCTATCCATCAAGGTGCGCTTCTGGGAACCACACGAGATAAGGCAACAAAATAATGATGTCAAAGAACATCATGGCGGCAACACCTCCACGGCGCCACGGGAGAGTGCGGCGTGGCATTGGTAAGTCGAAACCCTGTAAATATGACACGGGCAAATGCCGCTCAAAAACAATGCCAGGATCCTTATCCTTATGATTACTCATCTTGCACCACCCTGGCCTTCTTGTAAAGAGAGGAAATTTCCAACCGTAGCTCCCACCATCCTGGAGATTTCAGAAATCCACCAGCTTCTCCATTTCCAGTTGCCATCAACTAACTCTCCCAGTAATTTGGCGTGTTTGAGAACGGGACAGACCGGCATATGCGGCCATTGTTCACGGACATATGATCATGCAACTGCAACAGTGAAATTTAGGAGCACAGTATGCCCACTTTCTGTACAAACCCAGTTCCTTTTAAACAGATACTGTACCATTTTCAAACCCAGAAAATGTCCATTCTGGATCATCATAGCGCCCAAGAAACCACATGGTATTACCCTCTGGTAATTTAACATAGCTATGGAAAATCACCCATTTTCAATGGGTAAATCCACTATTTCTATGGCCATTTTCAATAGCTATTTTGACATAACCAGAGGGTAACCCCTTCAAACACCTGGCATGGTCACAGGATCCCTGCTGAGCTCCCCTGACGTGCTAAGCAGCGCCCCAGCACTCACAAGGCCGAAGGCCACGCTGCTATCGCGACTATCCTGGGGCCCCTGGGGGATGAAATCTGATGACTATCCACCATCAACCCATGGAATAGCAGCAGCAGCAGCAAATTTCATCAACGTCTCGCGAAAATCCAGCAGCCAACAAGAAAATTGGACAATAATCCACCAAAGAACCACCAACCCAGAAAAGAAATGAGGGGAGTGATGGAGATATAGGAGAAATTAGCCGAAAATTGGGAATATTGACCAGCAAGTCTGATGGTTGAGCAACCTCGTTGAATATATGGAAGTGAATTGGGGATCATGATCTCATGTGAAAACATCTGGAACTGTCAACCAGAGGAAGATTCAACCTCAAAACAATGGACTTATAGCATGATCTTACGATTTGACATACTAAAGTTGATGACTGCAAGAAATATAGAAATATCTTGCAACTACTACTCCAAGGTTTTCTCCTGATCATCAACCTGTTGGACCTGAACTGACCTGAAAAACGAATCTTTATGAATATTAGCTACCGGCTGCACGGCCAAATCTCTCCGAGCTGCCCTTTTTGCTTCAGATCCTCTTGAGCCAAAGATTGCGACCGATGGAGCTTTGCCATCTGAACATCAAAGCAGCTTTTTGACTGCCTCTGAAGCTTTCGATACACCGTACATGATTAGGCCCCCCCAAAAAAATGCCCATTCAACACAGTATAGTTCGCATTCAACAAGCATCAACAAAGTATGACCCAATCATCTCTTTAAAAAGGAACATCCCAAGGCACTACTAGAATCTACTAGATACTTCCCACATGTTGGCTCACCTTAGCTCAGTTCAGTCAGCTCCACGAAGTCGCTGTTGTGCAGGCAGAGCTGATAAGCCACCGAGATCATGGGACTCCCCGTGGCGCGGAAGATGGGCGTCAGCTGCACCGGAAGCTCCAGCTGGATGACCCCTTCTAGGATGTCGTCAATCTGGAGGAAGGCGGAGCCCATGTGCACCGGAACCAAATGGCTGGATTCCATGATCTTCACCTCGATACTGGGAAGATTATACAGCGATACTCCTGGAACTTCAACCAGAAAATTCCACGGCGAATCTTGCGGCATCTCCCTGCTCTCGACTCGCTGTTCGACTCTGGAACCCTTATTGAAGATCACTTCGAGGAAGCATGGACGACCTGGAATGTTGATACCATGCTTGATGCAGCAGCGCAACAAATATTTCCGTGCGCACACCGCATCCCCTCCTCTTACCACCAGAACTCGCTCGTCTATAGAATCAAAGTGATCTGTTCGCTCTGAGCGACATTTGTCGCAAAAGCCAGTCGTCGCATATTGTATAGCCTGGATCAAAAGCTTCATGGCACACTCCCACGACAAGATGAACTGCAAGTGTTTGAAGCCTGATGGTTATTATATGTTATTATTTTCTGCAGCTGGTATCTATGGCACTAAAGGTTCTGACTTTGCGACTTGAGATCCACTTCGATTCTGGCCGGTTTTTTGAGCCTAAATGCTGCTTCGATGAGCCAAACAAGTAGCAAAACATAGCAAAACCCTCATCCCAGGCCACCGAGGATGTTTGGTTGCGAAGTTGGGTCAAAATTCACCGAATCTGTAGTCCTCGATGAGGTCGACGATGTAGGCAAACCAAATGGCCAGCACAGGCAATTCTGGCGCCAGAGAACAGTCGCTAGTGATTCAATTCATCCATGAAATATACAATCTCCTCCTAATCATATTGGAAGCCATTTGGATCCATTTGGGATCATTTAGGTGTGTTTTATATTAGGGGGATGGGATTTGTGTAGTGTAGCCTAGTGTTGTGTAGTCTGATGCAATGGGACCTAATGAAATGTATTTAACCGTTTCAGGTAATGTGATCTAATGTAACGGCATGTAGAGAAACATAGGTAGATAGTCACTTGGGCTACATCATCCCAGATAGGGCGCCAAAAATCGATTCACGAGCTCCTCCAAGTGGCATGAGAGCAAAGGTGATGTACATGCTGACATTTCCTGGTCCAGCAGACAGTATGTCAACCATGTCGAAATATTTCAGGGATGGGTCTGTCACAAAAAATGAGGGAAAACCACATAGATAGGGAGTGGTTAGTGTCTTTTGCAACGGGTTGTTGACTAAATCAGTAAGCACCATGCTTCTGCTGTGTGAGACCCTGTGTGGGGCCGTGTGGGGCCAATGGCTGGGACAGTACCTCTGAATGTGCGGCCAAAAGTCTGTACACAAACAGCGCTAGGGACACCAAGCTCGGGTAGCCAAGCAAACTACAAAGCCTTAGATTCTGCGAATCCGCTTCATCCCAGGAATCGGATTATTTCAGAATATTTCAGATACCAAAATCTCAGGAAACCGTAAAAATAAATTTCCTATAAGCCCTTGAACAGATTGCAATGCAGGAACAGGATGACAGGTCGTCGGCCGATTGCATCGCTCAGCGCTCCCAGAAATGGGCCCAAAACAAAGTGCAGAACAGAGCCAATGGCACCTGGCATGACAGTGAAATGGAGCAAAAGCTCCAGCTGGGTAATGGGTCAGAGTCCAAAGTTCGGGGTAGCCCAAAAAATTATGGTCAACACTAAAACGTCACAAACATCTGGGGAGGGCAGCCTTGAACTTTGATCCGTACCTGCTAAGCAAAAGCCATAATCAATGAGGCTTTGGTAAAGCATTCTGCTATCCCTTCATTCATAGGCATCTTTGGACTTCCCAGGCTTTCTGATGGTGTCGCACCGCTGCACCTATTGTAGTGCTCCAGAACAAGTTGTCGTTAATCGCTGCCTTGACAGGTGGCAGGCATGGCGAATGAGCGTCCTTGATCTCCATCGGGTCCCAAACAGGTGCCTGGCAATATGAAGCCTCCGGCGTGTCTTCACACCGTATGTCTCCAGGCCTCCAATGGGGGATGGATCAGAATTGAGCGTCCAAAGATGGGATGGTTTGTCATGATTTGTCATGTCAAAAACATGACTCTGGTTTCATATGGTCATCTTATGTCGTCTTATGACTAAGGTTTTATGTAGTTTGAATGGTCAAAATTACCCTGGGCTCCCATGCGTGCTTCCCACCGGCTGTGATGAAAGATGCTTGGCTTGCTATTGCATAACCCAATATTGGATCCTTTGGGGTGTGGCTTCTCCATCAATAAGACTAAGCCTACAAGTTTTCTTGCCCCTTTTCCCACCTAAGATCGGTGTACTGCTGGGCAAAGAAGTTCAAACCTCAGGTGTCCATCACAATGGGGCGATCTACCACGCTATCTTCCTCGCTGTCTGCTGGGTCGTACGGTGTACGGTCTTGGAGACAGTTGTTGACCCGGTATGTTCAGTCGTAAAATGTCGATTTCTCCCAGAATGGGACTGAGTCGGACTGAGGGTACCCCTAATGGCTGAAAATGGATTGAAACATCACTTTCCCCATTAGACTTGCCATATTTAGGGGTATCGAAAGCACCATTTCTGGTCACGCCCAGACCGAGAAGCCAAGATAGGACAGATTTGTGGTGCGGATGCCCGTGCTGAGACCACCAAACAGCACAGGTATCCATACAGAACCCAACTGGCGTGCTACCTGTGGCTGGTCATTGAGTCTGGCTTTGGGGCAAGTCATTGGGGTACACATCGACCAAAAAAAAGGTCGACTTGTGTATTGACAGATCCATTTTGGGGGTCATAATTTTGATCATTTGGACGCTGAGAACCTGCCTTGTAGAAGTCAAAAGCTGCATCTCCATCCTCCTTGCCGCACCGCTACTGGCTTAGTCAACCAGTATTGATTCATCTCTTCCTACTGACTGTGCCTGGCAACTTCAACCTTCTCAAGATTCAAACTCTCAATACCAGCGGATATTTTGATGATTTTGGTGATTCTCCTAGCAAGCAGCCCTGATGTTTCAACACTTCACAGAACACATCGCCATCCCATCCCCTCCTGTCGTGACGACTCAGTTTGGGCGGGTCCCATCAGCCCATCAGCCACAAGAGCTGCTGTGATGTTCGGCTGTGCATCCGTATTTTGCAAGAACTCATCTGCTGTGCAGCTGGAACATGCTAAAATTTGGTTGCTGCTCTGTTATTGGCATCCTTGAATCGAAAGAGTTATGTGACTCATCTAGGAATCAGTGCTCTTCATCGCATCTTCATGGTTTGGGGCTCAAGTCGCACCTGTGAGCGCATCTGAGGGAAAATGAGAGAAGGCATCCAACTTCAGCGGCCAATGAGTCACACAAGCAACATCATGTCTGAACCTACAGTACTTCATGCAATTACAGGCCGGCTCCCAATCAGAACTGGGATATTTCACCCCTTTTGACTGCTGCACAACCAGTAGGGCAGTTTATGAGTGACAACTTACTGCCTTCGGTATACCTGGCTGAGGGCATTGCCCACATTGCCCCACCATGTCCCACTTCTGAGTTGTCCGACACTCGGGACAATTCCTCCGAAAAGGCGGTTTCGAAGGCTGCCAAGACCTGGTATACACACATTGATCTTGGATGCTTGTTGTATCAGGCAGCACCAACTAGTACCTCCTTGTAAGTACCCCAAATGGATTAGGATGCAGATGATGCAAATGCCAAATTCATGGTATATGGCACTGAACCAAAATCATTATACCATATTCTACTGTGGAAGAACCCCCATAACTACCAGCTGTTCACCGGTTCCACCGGTTCGGCTACCAGCCTTCTTGCGCCCCTCTGCATTGAGGCTGGCCTGGTATGCTGGGACTCACCAAAGTTTCATCTTCCTGGGCCCTGGCCTAATCCCTCCGATTCTTGGGGTACCCAATGACTTGAACCCTCATGAGCAGACCACTTGGGTCTGCGCCAAGAATAGGACACCCAAAACTCCAGTGGTTTCAAACCTGATTTTCACGATAAAGAAATCTTCCCGAAAAACATTCTCACTCTGTCCGGTTTGTGTGGAAACCCATGTCAGACTTTAGGGTAGGTTGACAGCCCCGTTGCCTCTGCTTCCAAGTCGTCTAAGACTGACACCTAGGTTGACGGAAACACTACAGTATAGGCCAGTTCATAGGCCAGTTCAAGAGAGCAAAAAAAATTGCCTGAACTGGCCGTGGCTTAGAAAAACGTTGGTACCAAAGGACCTACAAATATGTTCATGTTCTGTATGACATTTCATCGTGTCAAGTTCTGTTTCTGTCTGCTCTCACTCGGTCATTTTCTCCAGGGAGCAGGTTGCTTGGACCGCCATCTCTCGGATGGATGCTGTGGTGCCAGCGCTGATTTCCAACCAGTGCCCAACCACAACAACGATTTGCGGCCCTGTTTGGAGATTGGATATCGACACAGCAAACTCACACTTCCACCTCTGGACAATTGGGTGGGTGGCGGGCCTTTCAAATTTGAATTGGGCCAGAGTGTGCTGCTGCATTCACTTGCACACTCGGCAATGTCCTTACTAATCGGTGATTATGCACTTAACCCTCCACGTCTTTCGGGTTGCATGACTTTGAGCCAGACCCCAATTGGCTGATCAAACTCCGACATGAAAATGTTTCCATCCGGCGCTAAGCCACGGACCAGGCATTCTCCAACCAGGGAGCCTCGTGCTGTGCTCGGACATCCTTCAGCCTTTCGGTCAGCTTCTGCCATGGCTCGTCAGCCAATGGTTTGATTAGTAAAATGGAAGCTCCACTAGCTGAGGCTCCAAATACTCTTTGCGGATATTTGAGCCTTTGCTTCGCAGTTTAGTCCAAGATCCACTTCAGGAACATCAAAGGCATGTCAAAGGCACTGTCCACTTCTCTGGCTTCCAGGGTTTGCATGTCGGTGCTCGTTTGTGTACCATCTCTGAAGCCTCAACGGCTCTCACTCCAGGTGCAATGTCGGACCTGCTGGATAATGACTTCATGAAACCCCTTTTTCGCAGGTACTGCGAACCTAAGTCTGACTACAACCATATCGTGTAATACCATCCCCTCTCATGTACCACTCAGCCAACAACTCCAGCTATGGCATGATGCCCCACTTCTGGCCGGTAATTCGCCCTCTTTCCAAGATACCACGGGCCCCAAGTGGAAGCGGGTGCACAGATTTTTTGCCACGCTTTGCAAGTCTTTCGCCCCGGCAGCGCTGCCAGAGACCGGTTTGAACTTGCATGTATCCAAGTGTTCTCATGATTCAAAATGCTGATCTGCATAGATCAATAAATATCTCAATGATTTTATCCACCTTAATGATATGAACACTAGATATATCAAATGATATGGCATATATGTCCGTCTTAAGTTGGATGGTTGTTGTTGCGCCGCCACCGCTCAGAGGTGTCCTTTGCTGGACACAGGATCTCTCAAAATGTATCCTTCACCCCCGAAAGTTCGGAAGCTTTCAATGGCATGTCCTGAATGTCCTAGGACAGAATCTGGAGTTTCAACGTCTGAATTCTGATTCGCCCAGTCCATGGCACGCAATCTGCAAAATTCAGCCACATTTGGGTTTCTCTGAACAAAATGATGGGGAAAGCCCAACAATAGATGGTTCAAAACCCTATTTTCCCCATTATATAAAATGACTGTAAATCGGGGACAACTCCCCATGTTTCAGACCACACCCAAATTCTGCCAGGCAACAGCGCATGCGCTGTCTTGGTGGCAAGCCGCGGGCCCAGGGGGGCCTCGGACCACTCCATCCACTGAGATGCATTGCAGGAACTATGAAGCTGGATACTGGATACTGTAAAGACATATATATATAATATACATATAATATATATATAATATATATATAATATATATATTATATATATAATATATATATATATATTATATATATACACCTACTAAAAACGTATAATGTATATTTATTCCACTGAGTCTGTGTCGGTGTCCCAACGCCTGCTTGCCACGTCCCCCCAAAAGCCGCTGTGGCGAGGGAACGGTTTTTGTGATACCTCCCGAAGGATATAATACATTAAGGATATAGATAGTATGATATAAATTGATATAATACATTAATAAGAATCCCAAGCCTCCTTAATGTTCTGAAATTGAGATGCGAACAAATCCTCTGTGCGCTGACGACGGCCACCACCTACATTCGGAGAGCTGGGATTGACCTCAGCAAGATTTTTTTAATGGAGATTTTGTCTTGAAAGTGCAGTTTCAGCTATAAGCATAGTTATGGGGGGTATATCCCAACTTATTTGGTTTTATAGCTATGGTTATCGCGTTATACCCATTTGTAACATTTTGTAACCTCAACCTCACCCCCAAGTACAGCAGACTGAACAGATTGTGATCCAAAGTGAATTGGAGTCATTCTTCCAGTGGCCCAGCTACGACAAAAAATCTGCTGATTTCAGTGGGGGTATTCCTCAAATTGCAGTACCCGCTTGGACCAAAAATGTCTAGTCATTTTTGGTATATTCTACCATTCACCTTCGGGTCCAACCCTTTTCATCCCCGTATCATAATGATCCCCAAGAAAGAACTTCCCATTTTGAACCCATCCAACATCCAGAGGGTTCATGGCTTGGGCTCTGACGCGACGAATGTGTCCACTTTGCCCGCGCGGTCGCGCTGCTTGGCTCCTAGGTCGGGGGCCGTCGCTATTGCGCCGCGAATAGCCTGCGGAACAGTGCCACCCAGGCACCAAGCTGGCAACATGACACTCAATGCGTCTAAGACATCTCTAAATCAGACTTCCATGATTTTCCATGCCTGGATTGAAGCTGCCATCATCCATCTCCGCTTGTCGGCTCTGGTTGTAGCGACTAACATAGCCACCACCACGGCCACCGCGCATACTGCGGCTGCCACTGTTGGCATGGTACTCAAGCCACCTCCGCTTCAGGGCAAGGTTATACATAAATTATGTTAAATCATGTTAGATTAGCATAAATTCATGCAGCACGACCTCTTTTTCTGAGTCGTAAGCCAGATGAATAAGGTACTTGTCTGACCCCTTCCAAGCCAAGCTGAGGCACAAGCTCTGGGATTCTTGCGGACTTCATGTCCCTCACAGACCTTCCCAGAGACATGGTGGATGCATTGTGCCAGCCGCTTCAAGAGCTGAGTTCCTGGCTTGAGGATATCCCTCAGCGCTGGTTCCCAGCTGCCAACCAGAGAAGTGGAAAGACCCGTATTCCTCACGCCGGAAGTACATCGCTGTTGTTCAGGTTCTAGCCGGTGGTCACACCTTTGGTTGCTCTTGGTTTTGAACCATTCCGTTTTGTGGGTAGAGAAACTTCAGCCATGAAATTTCATCCATCACTGAGCAGTCCCGATGCGGCCAGTTCTGCCGATGCGGTGGGTGTAATCCTGCAACAAGCGAGAACAACACTTCCGAAAATCCTTACGCTGCCGCAATCCATGAGAGCCTTGTGAATCCCGCCAGACAATCAAAGGTCTTCCACAAGCAAGAATGTGACTACGGATCACTTGGCACAAGCTGCTTTGAAGCAGGTCTTTTGCCCCGCTAAAAAACTGGAATATTCCCACATTGCCAGCCTCTGCATTCAAAGGCATTTCGTAGTTTACCACATGGTCAACGCCTGCAGAAAGGAAAATAAAACGAACATCTGGACATAGATCAAACTTAGCCCGATTGGTTTCTAAGAATCGCACCATCCAATTTTGGTGGGTTACATAAACAGTTATAAACCCATATAAAACATCATAAAACCCACGGCCGATTTCGTAGCCAAAATCCCCATGTTTTCTGTTGCTGGCATAGACGGCCTGGGAGGTCCAATCCTCGAGCAGCCACATCAGTGGCCACCAAGACCTGCTTCGCTCGAAAACCCAGATGGTTTCCAGCGGATTTTCCCATGGGATTTTCCGTATCCTATGTCAATTTTCCAGGCGCGGTACATATGATTAAATAATATTACTTATGTATCACCAGTTTTGCTTGGTGTTCAACCAAAATTTCGAGGTTTGTGCATGTTTGTACACCCATTTTTCGGTGTTGACCAGCTACTGTGGCTGGCAGGGTACTGGGTTGATAGTTGGGTATGGGCCTGGGTTCAAACT
Source organism: Cladocopium goreaui (assembly GCA_947184155.2). Taxonomy (NCBI): domain Eukaryota; class Dinophyceae; order Suessiales; family Symbiodiniaceae; genus Cladocopium; species Cladocopium goreaui. The sequence goes on along the minus strand of CAMXCT020004161.1, from coordinate 34,220 downwards.
GATTCCTTCACCAACTTAATGTCACCTGGTATAAATCATCCTGTTTGGGGTTGTATCCAAGATTTTTCCAAGTTACACCCCTGACGTGACCAAGTCTTTTGTAATGACCCATCTCCTGCCACAGTCTCAGACACAAAACATATACCTCCCAAGACTCACAACTCATGTGCTGTGAGTTTCAACACAGCAACCAAGTTCATCGCAGGTTCTCAGGGGTCAGATCAACCTATCTGCGCAGTTCCACCCAACTCTGAGCTGCCCTGCAGACACCCGACCATTCCGAAAGTCGCTCAGAGCACGATCGCGGGCGGCCTGCATCACGCCGAGGCATACGAATTCAGATGCGACAAGCCCAAAGTAAAAACCGCACGAGGATCGTTGGTCAGCAAAGTGTTGTAGTTTTTGGCTTTGTCCAAAAATTGTGTACCATTTTCCCCATTGAAATTTCCATTGTGGGGTATATACGGGTACTCAATTTTCGGACAAACCCAACTAAGCATGTCCCAACTTGGCCTGTGACAGGCCACCATGGATCTGCATGCTCCTTCGCGACAAGAATGGGGAAAAGAAAGGACATGACATGGCTGCCATGACATGGTCAAAATTAGTTCATGCCCAAGTGCATATTGGTATTTACATTTTTTTTTTTTGAGTTTAACCATGATATTGACTGCATTGACTATGCTGTTCATGCCATGACATGGTCAGTCTCCAATATTGGGATAGGATCAATACCAAAGGTAGCCCAGCCACCAGTTTTCTCCTGATCTGCGCATCGGAGAGACGCCAAGTTATGGCATCGACGGTGGTTCTTGGTTGCGGGCCATAATTCACATGGGCTGAAAATGGGGTAACCGTAGTTACAAGGGTAATTTCATCTTATCATTATTATGCACATGGCTATTAAAATTAAAACTGTTATTATTCTCATCGGTCTTCTTCGTATTATGTTTATCATTATTATGTTTAATAGTGTTTGTTTAAATATTGTCATTATCATTATTGGTTTTTATTATTGGAACATAGACACTTCTGACAAAGCCATATCCATCAAACTTTGTTGGATGGGACAGCTTTTTTTCGTAACCAACCTATCTGCCGGCCACAAAAAGCCGCCGGCCGCAATGCAGTGTCCCAGGAATATCTAGGAATCCGCACTTTGAGTTGGCGAAGACCAGAGTTTTTGCAACTTTGTCATCACTCGTGGTCTCCACCTCCTTCACTGCATCCACCAGCATTTCAAACTTCCCATCCAAATCCTGGGCGGCTTGCAGAGGAAGCCGCTAAGCAGAAAAAAGAACCAACAGCTCTCAGGGTCAAACTGTAGTGCTGGCGTCCTGGAAACGCTGCACCTGGCAGTTTTGTGCTGGATCTTCCAGGTCAACATCTCTGCGTGAAATCGGATAAGCTTCCGACCACATTGTCGCAAGCTTCACCCACGCGACCGACTCCAATCCACCTGGCTGGCGCGACGTCGCTGCGAGTTGCATCGAGTTGCTGTGCTAGGCGTTTCTGAGCCAACCACAGGTAGGTTGGATCAAGAAAGTCCAGGGCTAAATCCTGTTGGGAACAGCCGGAGGATGCTGGAAGCACGGTTGATGTCATGACACAGACAATATTTTTCATGGGACCCTCCTGCAGAATTTGTCTGTAAATCCACAGTGGAATTTCGAAGGAATCTCCTGAAAAAATGGGTTTGTGAGAATGACATCACACGTGACTGAAATCAGCCGTGCCGACCTGCATCTCTCGTGGGAAAGTGGCGGAAAACATCATCGTCTGTCTTCCATCCTGTCCCCTTGGTTTCAAGCATGTTTCAAGCATCCCGTGACGCTGTTGTGCCATGAACTAGCACAATATATCCCAATTCAACAGCATCCACAGAAGTCTTTCCAATCTTGATCAATTTTGTCGGATGCCATCCGCAACTCAGGTTCACAACATAGGCCTAGAAAATCAAGTGATTTCTTAGGCGCAAACCCAGGTTCCGGCATGCTGTGTCCTGGCAAGGGGCCAAACAATGCAGCCGTGAACAGGAAATGAAGTATGGGGATTGGCGAATCCAAAGAAATTAGAGAAAACTGGAGTCCCATAAATCTTGGATTTGACGCCACGAAGCCCAAGTCTCCCGACCTTCAATGATGGATCTGATTTGGGGCTCAAAGCCCATGTCCAGCATGCGGTCCGCCTGGCCGATTCGCCCAGAAAATTCACGATCGCAGTTGGAATGTTGGAGATCTCCAGCCTCATCAAGGATACAGTATTTCACCTAGCAGATAGCAGACCCAACGTAGAAAGTTCTACGATGTTCTACGTCTTCCACTGTTGGGTGCTGCAAAGGCAGATCAGTTTGGGACTCAAATGGTGGTTCAATGGGAGATTGCGTATGGCGAAGTGCAATTCTTGACACAGGATAAAGATGGATAAAGTATGATAAAGTGCTGTCTGAACTTCCGAAAATCTTGCTAAAACCGTTGAGGTAGCTGCGTCTCGCATGCTAACAACTCCTCGCTCCAGAAAGTCCTTGTGCCAGGAATCTGGTGTTCAAACCCTGTGGCCGATCCAAAGATGTGGGCTTTTCACAAGCACCAGCACCTCATCCCTCAATGATGATGAATGTCAATGTCACTTGCGGGTGGAACCAGCACCCTGATATACCCTGATCAATGATTATGGAATATTGCAGCAGCAATGCCAAGTCAAACCACTTCGCAACTGATGAGGCATCACATACGGTCCTCCAAACGGCCCGGAGTGCAAATGATAATCTCAGCTCCCTCTGCAAGCGCCTGTGGCTGTCAGGGTCGACATTGGTGGAGCGACCATCATGAGAGTCAAGCTCAGCTCAGAGGACTTGAGCACCTCAATATACTTGAGCACCTCAATATGCTTGGGGAATGTGGAGTAATACCTAATTCTGTGAAACCCTCTATCGCCTGCTAAAGGTGAAACTATGTGAAAGCACACTCTCTTAGATAGAACAAGCTCACTGGAAAAGCAGCAAAGGTGAGGGGGGCACGCTAGCTAATAGATACGTGTGCCATGATCTTGGTGGGTAAACTTGTGCGAGTGGCATGCCGAAGCGTGTCGCAAAGCTTGAAACCCTAGATGAATTGAAATCTGGGTGTGGCTCCAGACCCTGGTAACCTGCTGAACGTTGAAATAGCTGGGTCCATTCTCCATATTGGCGTGTCTGAAAACTGGGCACCCCAAACCAACTTGGTTTATCACCATTTTTCCCATTAAAATACACTTTTGGGGTATAGCCTATTTAGCCGATTTCCGGCCTACCCCACATGGTACCATATGGTACCATAGTTTTTCCATCCAAAACAATATCTTCATAGCACCGGGGGCGAGGCTTTCAGCTGTGGCAAAGCATCTGCACCACCATAAATAGCCACCACACGGGCAACTGTCCTGACAAAAGGCCACTCCAGATCCGGGGTTCCGAATTGGGATTTGGCAGTGTGTCAAAACCTTGTACCCCTGGTGAACATCAAAATAGCTGGTAAATGGATGTTCATCCCCCTAAAAATGGTATTAATAGGTATTGATCCATACCCAAATCCCATCAGTTTTTGACTTCGAAATTTCGGACATCGACTCATCGACTCATCGCATCTCGTCGCCTGAAGCACAGCTTGCGGGCTTCCAGCGTAATTTGCTGACAAAGTTCACGGGTTGGAGCCATGATGACCCTCAGTGTCAGGAAGCAACCCCCACGACACCATCATACCAATGGCTGATAACATTCTTTTCGGGCCAATCTCGACTTGTTCATGTAAATTCAGGTGTTTCATAGAATCACAAAAATCCGAAAAGCGCTTTTGGGATAATTGTAGTATTTTAATATTCAACAATTCATCACATATCAAGAGACATCTTTATTGAATTTTATTGATATGGACATCCCCCGTAGGGTTGCGCTGAGTCGTCCTCTCCCGCTAAGTGCCAAGCGCACTTGGCCGGATAGCTCCCTCCTCCAACTTGTTCTGTCCAGCCACCAGGGTCTCTGCCTCAGCCGCATCCTGACTCCCAGACTTGGACGAAGGGAAATCTTACAGGAAATCCCACCTATAACTAGGAAATTCCATGGAAATTTCAATTTTCCCATTCTTCCCTTTCCCCAGTGAACTAACGACCCCTCACGGGACCCCTCACGGAACCCCTCAGGGTCCACACAATCAAAGGAACCAGGAAGGCTGCAGTTTTGCCGCTCCCGGTCTGCGCACAAACCTGATGCCCCAAATACGCATCACTGTGACTTTGGGGGGATAATTGTTCTGGTTGGTACATGATTCGTATACTATGTATGCATACAACACACCATATATTTGATATGGGGTGATATGGTATATCTATATTCTATAAAGATATACCTATATATGTACATGCGTGTGTGGGCGCGTGTATAGGCATATGATTACTATTATCATTATCATTAGTATGAATTATACTTAGCACTAGTGCTCCACCTTGGTGTCCTTGGTGTCGTCTCAGCATCCCACCATGACATCGTTGCCCGCCAGAGCTGCGGGCACTGCATGTTTCTGAACCTCCGTCAGGATGCCAATGACCATCATCCTACTTGGGGGGTGCAGTTGAGGTCAATAATGGGTATAACACCTTGGTATTTTAACGATTTTTAATGCCCATAAGTTGGGATATAACATGATATAACATCACCTCTATAAAGCCTATAACATCCTATAACATCCTATGACTCTGGTTGTATTATATCCACTTATGACGGGACTGCGCTTCCAAGTAGTGGATTGGCAAAGATGGTGTGCAAGGGCATGGTTATTGGATTCAGTCTTACCATCCACCTACTGGGATATGATCCAAGATATTCGCGGTGCTTCAGCATAGATTGAGGCTGCAGCGGGGGTGGGCTTATCGTACCTGCCATGTCGCGACCATGTCTCCACATACGGATCCAATTGTTTCAATAAATTGCGTGGGGCATCCTGGCATCCCTAAAGAACGTCCAGCAGGCAGTACCCACATCTGTACAGGATGTTCTCGACCAGCTCCTTGTCGCAGCGGGTCAAGACTTACATCTCTAACCGGGGGCGGTTCCCTCTGGAGTTTTCATTTGGCAAAAGGTTTTTCTCTATTTTTTGGTAGGTAAAACATCTAGAAATCATGGAAATTCCAGTACCTGGTTTGCTTACCAAAGGGGTAGTTCACATGGAAAATCTAGCCTGCCAACATTTTGAGGGAAGCCGACAGTACCAGCGATCTTGACTCAGGCAACCTGGTAGGATTAGAACCCCGGTGTCCTTGGGCATGGTGAACTGATTGCAAATATCTTGGAAAGAATCACAGATGACCTGCGCGCAACCCGCATCTGTTCAAGAAAGTGGATGGTTCAACACCATAAGTTGCCAAAACCCTATGGTTTTGGTACGCTTCGGGTGGCTTTGGATTTTGACTCACAACATTCCACAGCCATATTCTGATGACATGGCGCAGGGGCTGCCCACCTCATCTCCTAGTCCACCGCGTCGGTCAACCTCCACCTCGTCATAGGCATCGAAGTTGATCCTGATCCAATTCCCAGGGGACAACCTGCCTCTGTCTCTGGGAAAGCTCCAAAATATTCCACTCTCCGTGTTTCAAGGTCAAAGCTTGAAGAAATGGCTCCATGCTCTTCCTCTCACCCTCACGGCCCTCACGGCGCACCCCTTCTCCATTTTGGTGGTGTTGAAGAGCATGCGTTCTTCACGGCGCCAGTACAGGTCGTCCCTTGGAGGTATGCCAGTCCTGCAGGAATCCGGATGGTAACCCGCAACAAGCCCTAAATCATGTACCAAGAACATCCAAGAACGGGGTTTTATTTGTTACTCCGTTTACCAAGTCTTATCAAGTTATACAATGAATAGCATCATGTTTCCTTCAATGGTTGAATATCTCCAAACCGCATGGACTCCTTGAAGGGTCATAGTTTTGGGGGTCGAAAGCACATCTGTCTCTTGATGCTATGCCTCAACAAACGCGCTTGGTAGGTGAAGAATTGCGCTGCTTCTCTCTTCCTCTTGGCCTGACCATACTCACTGGCTTGACCTTTGCCAAGCCCAACAGATAAACCTGAGGACTTTTCGCCAAGCCTTGCAGAACCCTGGCCTCGCGCATTTGGTACTGCGCTTCGGAGCCGGCACCTCTGCTCCCTGAGAACAGGATTCATCCCGCCATGCCCAGAGTCTCCACACACATGAAGAAGAAGAAGAAGAAGGAAGAAAGACATCCCTCATTCCGGAGTCCGATAAGTTTTTCAGGCTTTCCCAAAATTATGGGACCCCCAAAATCATGGCACATCCCCACAATTATCATCAAACTTATGGATTGATTGGTCATTTGGTGCAGACAAGGATGAGAAGCCACCTCCAAAGGCTCGGAGCGCTATGGCAACACCTCAGGTGGTTGAATGGCAAGACGTTTCAGGCTATGGTTCAATTGATTCTTTGGATAAATCCATGGGTTCGCCCAGAAATATGGCATGCATTTCCGGCCATATAGCTTGGGGAAAATGACCGTTCTGAAGCATGGGCTTTGGAGGTTTTCCCAACATTCCAGGTCTCCAACCCACGGCATACCAGAGCTGTTGACATCTATCAGTGGTCCGGGTCCAGGTTGATGGCCTCAGATGGCTTCTCTCATGCCAGGATGTTTATCAACTTTCTTTGAACATGCTCCAAACATCAATACATCCGATCATCCAACACTAAAAAAACATGATCCTTGGGAGGAAGTACTTGATGGGGAAGAACATGTTTCTTCCAAACATCAAACAACGATGATGATATTATACATCAAAATTATCAAATTCTCAGTATGTCAGCTGTTCATCCAGTGGATCTCAGTCCGAGGCAGCTGCTGACTTCGCGGCGGAAGCGATGAGCTCGTTTTGCTTCGCTCCCCTTGCCTGGACCAGAGCGAACCGGACCCTCCTAGGGTCGGGGGAAACAGCGGTTGGTTCCAAGGTGGCCCTACATTGCAATCGATATTCATCATTACTCATCATTATTCATCATGATTCATCATTGTTCATCATTATTCATCTATGTCTATATGATTAATTATGATTCTATTCTAAATTATTCCACATTCATCTGTACATATCTACACTCTACATTCCCTTCCCATCTTTCATTTGTTGCTTCAAAAAAACAGCAGAAAATCTGCACTGGCCTCGGCCATCTGACTCTGACCCCCACGAAGCTCCTGGCGATGCTGAGGAAGGCGCAAGTGAAACCTCGGTTCTGCCACAAATTTCCAACCGGATCTATGTGTGACAATCGCTTGCATCATGTTGAAAAAGAAATCCTCCAACTACTTGGTAGTTCACCAGGGTTAAGTGGGTTATAACATGTTATAACTCCAATTATACATGGACTAAGCCTGCTTAGCCTATTTCTAACCGGGGTGAACTAAGCTACTGATAATTCCTGGGGCGAACCACCTACACACCTTTCACCTAAACAGATCTCTGAGTCCACCGCAAACTGCCAGTGCTCGCCGCAACATGGCACCTGTTCATTCAATTTCCACAGATTTAACCATCAGAAAATTGAATGTGACCATCAAATGATAATGGAAAGGGGTGTGTCTGAAATGGGATAGTAACGTATACCCAAATTGCCATCATATACAGTAATGGGGAAGAGCATAACATCATCCAGTAAAAGTGGGGTGGGTACTCTATGCTCAGACAAGCCCACATGATTGGAATATCATGGAATATCTTGGAATATCCATATTCCAATATGACTTCAGTGTTTTATTGATATTTCATTGGAATATTCCGCTTGACAAACTTAGAATCTAATGTGCATTTCAAGCGCTTTTTGCAAGGCTGCTCGCACATAAAAACTGAGGCGGCCACAAAACTGGCCGGTCAGCACCCAGCTACATCTCAGAGCCAGACACAGACACGGCTCAGGCAGGCGCTTTCCATTGAAAACATGGAGTGAATGGGAAATCTGAACCGGAAACCATGGTCTTGAAACCAAAATTTTGAGGTGTTCCTCCAGATTTGTCATTCCACCAGGAAGCAAATATCAAGAGCTGTCTGAGGTTGCTCGATACTACAGTTTAATTATCGCCTTGGATCTGGTCTCATGACTTTGCTGCGCTCTTGGTTTGATTTTCAACCGCTCAGCCGGACATCAATCGATTCCGCGCCAGTTCCATTTGGAACGGCCATCATTCCATCATCCTCAGCTTCGGGAGGTTATTTGTTGTTGACGACCAGGCGAAACTCAAGTGTCACAAGCGAGCAAAGGAACGTGGTTGGATCGCATCTTTTTGGGAGATTCAACTTGACAAACATGTTTTACATTGATTTACAACATCTTTTTTGTAGTTGCAAATCTTCAAGAGTCTGCCCCCCAAATAAACAACATGTCATCAAGGCTCCAAGGCGTTCTGACATCCAGTTCTTCATGTCCTCCAAGCATGTCTTGGTCACAGCCACCTGGCGCCAGGTCTAGCCATGATATCAAGGGACAGGTAGGAAATCATTCCTGATTCCTGCAATCTATGTCTTTGAAGTCCCTTCATAGGACCTTTATACAGGTTCCTTCATGGCTCTTGAGCCATGCCATTCCCAGCGATTCCCAGTCTTTCCGGGCACTGGACCGCACCTGTTCAGCAGACCATTTCACGCCCAGCATCTTCTCGTTGCCGGGCAAACAGCAAAACATCTCGCAGTGGTACACCTTGCTGCGCAACGGTCAAATCAGCACCAGTACCAGATAGCAATCTCTGCCATGTTTGAAGGGTCACCCTTCACATGACGAGTCATTTCCCTTTTTGGCGCGAGAAATTCGGGTCGTCCCCCCTTTCTGGCTCCAAACCATCCCATTACAGTAGTTTCAACAACCAAGCAACTCCATCGTAGAGTTTCAGGGTTTTGTCTTTGGCAATGGCCTCTTTGTACAGCTGCTTCCTCAGGCAATGGATCATGGCTGGACCCAAACAGCGGCTACCCGGCTACCCATTGCCAAGCCGCGAAGTAGTGGGATCGGTCACACGATCCTCCAAGCCATGTTGGATCATGAAAGGCGTCCGCACCTGCGCATTTTTTGGGAGGGGGTGGGGGAATTGGACCTTCACAAGAATGTGAAATTCCAAAAGGGAGTGTTTTTCCGAGTTGAGAACATCAGCGAAACTCCCTAAAGATCCTAAAGCCAAGAAATGCTACAGCATTTCCAGCCCGCAAAACATCAAGCTGTTGTCTATTTAGTTTTGATAGATAGGAAAATCAGAACACAAAATGTCAATTTTGGCATAAGCAACTATGTCCACTTCATCCACAGTGTTTTAGATTCAGACACTAATGAACGTACGACAAGAAATATGTCCAAGTGACACAAGGACCCGTCGCCCTATGGGTGTGGCATTGCACACTTCGAGCAGAAAAGTTAAAAGTTTGAAGGTTCGGGTCCTTCCAGGTTCGGAATTCTTTTAACTTCTATTTACCTTCGGTTGCTTTGTTTTTATGTTCCCGCTTCGGTTTCGAAGCCTTCCCCCAGCTTTTGGTGTGCTGCGGCCTCACCGAGGCGTTCCTTCAGCCAATCAGGATACACAAAGCCCAGCTGCAGTGCTGTAGCCAGGCGCGGGGTCAAACCCTGCAGAGACAGAGGGTTCGCCTTCACATACCTTGGATTCACAGATCAACGTGAAGCATAGTTGCAGATTGTAAAAAGAGATGTATTAGCGTAGAGATGTTTTTTCTATATGTATGTGTAGGTATGTGAGTGTGTTCGCATATTGTTCTTAAAGCATATCAAGGCGGCCTTGACCCATTCAATGTTGAAATTATGGATGGGATGTCCACAGAAAACAAATCACCCACGGGAAACCAAAGCAGAATCGGAAAACATTGGCATTTCTGACAGGAAAATCATCATCCAAGCCCCTTTCTTTGAGTGTTTCATTGTAGTTTTCAGAACGGCCCCGTCGTGCTGCGCAGTGACTTGTTCCCTTGAGAAGGCTCCCGGAAGTCAAAGTCAGAGATGTCTCAGCGGCTTTTCGGAGCGGCTTTTGGAATGACCAACAAACTAATTGATGGTAACCAGATTGATTTGTGGTTACCCTTTGTTTCATACTGTTTGGTGACTACACATCTTTGATCAATCATCACCATCATCACCTCATTTTTTGCGAATAAGCAGAATGTGGTTGTCACAATGGCAAGTGGGCTAATGGTAAGAAACAATGAGAATGAATAATATCACAATTTCATTGTCACAATCATCATTTCATGATTGGACCAAAATAGAATAAGAATAAACATTACCGGTTGTTCATTGAGTCATTGTCACAAAGTGTTCATATCATGTTGTTTACCACATTCATTAACAACATACTACCGGTTTATTATTGGGTTAGTTTACCACATTGTTTTTTGAGAAAACATTGGAACGCCCGGCCTTTCACTGGACTGACTGGCCACGTAGGGAACCTCAGCAAGGCGTCCAAGAAGGGAGTACCACCCTGAAGGCTTCCCCGAAGGAGAACAACCGCAAAACACAATTGTTTGCTGCTTTATACAAGCTATATCCAGCTATATTCCGCCAGTACCTCCAGTTGCTATTGGCTTTTGATGATTTGGGGCGTAGTCTTGTAACCTGACGACCGGCTACACCTTGCAAGCCAGGTAAGTCATGAAGCAATCGAGCGATGGCGTACTTGAAAATCATCTGCACGATCCATGGTGGCTTCACTTCATCGCTCACTGTGAGCATGGGGCAGAGCAACAGGACCTCATCCCATATCCCGCTGAGAAGTGCTCAAGAGCTTCAATCCGCTGATTAAAAACACACTGCCAAGAGGTCCAGCTTACAAATTACAAATGGGTTGACTTACAAATTTATATACAGGAAGCCATTCTGTACATCTTCAAAATATAATTACAAGAGATTACAAGGATGTGTCGTAGATTTTCCTTGAAACCAGTTCTTGGAATTTAGCTTAAAAGGATCACAAATTGTGGCTCCAAATGCAGGCCTACTGCCTTGGGTCAGTTTGTTTCCCTTCATCGAAAATCTCCTCTTCAATGGTCAACGTGGAATGGTTCACCACGAGCAGCTGAGCTTCTAAACCAGGGGTGAACGGCTTTCAAAGACCTGATAGACCTGGGTACCTCCAAAGAGATGGGTCCCAGGGTTTACGAAAACACTCAATTGTGGCTTCAGGGCAAATGGCAGGAAACATCAGGAAACATCAGGAAACCCAAAAAAGTGTTTCCCATCAAACCGGATTCTTTTCCCATCCAACTCTGGGATTTATTCTATACATTTCTATACTAAGCATGACCAGTTTATCTCAGTTGATCTCAGTTTCCCCGTCGCCAGCTTCGCCATGCATGCCATGCTGCGCCCTTGAAGAAGCTTGGTCGCTGCAAGACCAGACATGAGGCGAGACCACCACCCAAAGAGTTGCCTCCAGATTCGTCGGTGGATGCCAACCATGGCTGGGGATGGTTGAAATCCCATAAAAAGGCTGATGACTTGGGGATGGTGACAGGTAAACACCACATGAATGGTTCCATTAAAACCAACAGCCTGGAATTCCGCTACAAAATGTGTATGTCGGGGGGTGCTATACACATGTCTATACAACGCGTGACATTGGACCGCAACATGCACTTCTTTTTCAGAGACCATACCCGTCTTGCGCTCCAACCTGCCACTCAAAATTTGTAAAATCTCTCATTTATAGATGGTTGTTCCTATAGTGTCCCGTCAAAATTGAGGTTTTTCCATGTTTTTCCCCTTTCAAAATGGTGATTTCCGTCAGGTTAGATGAAACCATTTTGGACCAGCTGTGCCTGCGAGGAAGAGAGGGAGCATCTGTCCATCAACGATGCATTCGCTAGGCCTCAGCGAAACGTTTACCAACGGCCTCGGCGCTGATGGCCAATCTTTGATACCCTGCAAAAACAAACTATAATTCTTGGATGAATTTAGCCAATATGATATATATATGTATATATATATATATGTATGTATGTATGTATATATATATGTATGTATGTGTATATATATATTGTATATGTATGTGTATATATATACATACATACACAACTATACATACGTATATGTATATATATATATATATATACATGATCCTAGGAAAAGAAATACAAGAACTGGCAGAATGGTCTCAGGATTCCAGAAACCTTGTTGGTCAGATCACTATATTCTGCTCAATTTATCCCATGTCTTCTTCTTCAACAGTTCTGCCATCCTTCGAGGCTTCAAGATCAATCCCCATGGCAGGGCCCAGCCGCAGAACCAGCTCCAGTGCTGTCCACACTTGGTCGACAAAGACCCACCAGTCAGGGATGTACAACAACAGACCGTCCTGAGGCCGTACGAAACAGGAGGACTCTCTCAAGCAAGACAAAATCGTTAGTTACATGACAAGTCACAGGAGAATTGAGAGGAAAACCATATTCATTGGGATTGTGGCACTCAAGATCTGTAAGCTCATTTTGGGATACGTTGGGTTTGGATTATCAAGAGCCATGGTTTCCAGTGTTCAATCAAAATCAAACCAGTCAAAAGCAGCGCAATGCACACAGCGACTAAGACGCAGGCAGAACGTCCGTGACCAGGGAGATCCGGAACCCTCAGAGAGCTTCCAATCAGAATGCCATTAAAAAAAATGCTGGGGACCAGTTGGGTTGTCTCAGAATTTGCAGAATACCCCAATTGTGGCAATTTCATCGGATACTGTCGGAGGTGTCATTGGATGGTCCCGACAGAGGTGCCGCTTAACGCAGGCTGCAGTCAAGTTGCAAGACCATCATTCCACTACGAGCCAGCTCCGCGAGAAACTGTCAAAGCGAGCAAAGGATGCTGGAGATGAAATCAACCCACACAAAAACTTGGATTTTTCGGTAACAAAGATTTTGTTTGGTGTGTGTTGCAAGGTGAAAAGTGTGTTGATAGGTTTGCTTTGGCCACCGAACATTCATTACAATACCAAGCACTGCAATAAACCCAATACATAATAAACCATCCCCAAGTCATCATAATTTTCATGGGTGGGAGTTCAACCCCAGTCATGGATAGTCATGGTAGGTTTATGGCAGCCAGGGTTTCTCACATCATACACCGGTTGACAACAAAGGCCCCGGAAGGACCTCCATGTACAGGTCACCAGTTGAGCTATAGCCGTGCAAAAAGACCTCATGCACGGATGATCACAGGAATATATATAGGAATATCATCTTGGTAGCTGTTTGGTAAGAATCATCACAAAATATCGCAAAATATCACTAGTTGCATGGAAGTGACCTTACTTTGGGGAACCATGACGCCCCAACCAGTGTTGGAGAATCAGCCAGTTGCCCTCACCACGCACTTCTGAGCACACTGCCAATGCATGAGTGACTTTCTTGCCCTTGGGCTTCAAGATGTGAAAGAAAATCTGACTGCCGTCTCGTATTCCTCGAATCACGTGACCAAATCCCTCTGGCCACTTCCAACTGGCGCCCGTCGACATCAACATCCAATTACTTTCATGTTCTATTTTAGGAGACAAGAAAATCATCAGGGTGGAGGTTCCCCAGTTCCCCATTTCGCCGTCTTTGGGCTAACTTTGGACGAAGTTCTGCCAAGGAACGGTAGAGTTCTTTTTTCAGCTCCACATCTGGGGAGTTGGCAAGACCCTGTGCTCCTGGGGAGATACCCACCTCAGGCCTTAGCAAAAGCAGACGGATTTGGAGGGTACACGTAACTCATTTCGAAACTGCCAAATCCTCCGAAAACCAGCCGAATCAAAGAAACCAATTCATGAATCTTTGCAAACCATTATTATCCCATTATATCATCCCATTATACCATTAATGGGATAATAATGGCTATGACCAATTTCAAGAGTTTTCCAAACTCAACTCCAATTGAACTTTGCAAAAAAAAAACGAGCCACGGGAACAAGGCTCGACGTTGTTCACCCAGACGAGTGTGAGCCACACCTCAGCTCCAGATAGGGATCGGGAAATCGTAAACTCAATGCAAAGTATCCCACTCTTTGGATGGATTCCCTTAAAAAGACAAAACCATGTCTATAATATCTATATCTACATATATACATATACGCATGTATATATATATACATATACGTATATATAACATCTATTCATATGTGTATCATCTTGAAACATCTCCAGATATCATCACCTCATCTGTGCAAAGATCCAAGCCATGAAGGCGTTCCGAGGCGCGTCGCTCGAGCCAACGACCAATGCCAATGTAAGCAGCACAGCCCAGTCCCACCACCAGAATCAGCAACATGAGGCCGGAGATTGAAATAGATTGGTGAAAATTCCATGACACCGATGTTGTTCTTTGGTAAAATTACATGGGACATTTTTCCAACTGTAATTTTCCAACATTGATGGTTTACACTTTTTTAAAAAAAAAATAGATGGGAATAGTGTTGTCCCATCAGTTTTGAAACATCATTTTAACCTGACCAAGTTGTGTTTGTGAAATGGACAACTTATACATGACGTTTTTTTGTGTGCCTTCAATGTGTTGCTGATTTCGATGTCCCACAGTTTCAGAGCGTGATCTGAGTGGCCATTTCAGGGATTCCCTTGTGCGTTGAAGGTCGTTTAAGACAATTGGTCTAAGAGCAGCCGGAAACGATGGACAAATATCGTGCACCATACTACACCGTGTGCATCTGACAATACATGAAAATACTGCATGTCAACACTTCAAGATACTTCAAGAAGTACATAAAAACTTATAATATAAGTAACTTATAAGATATCATAAGATCAAACGCCCTGGGCCTGGATGGAAACCTCTGCTGCACTGTGTCTGACAGTACTTAGCACAGTCAAGGCAGGTCCTTTTTACATGCCCGGTGCAACACAGTGATGCTTCAATTAAAGCTGCACAATTTTTTAATAGTGGATGCTTGCCGGAGCAAACCAACGGCTCCAAATTCTGACGAATGCTAAAGATGATCTCACCATCGAAAAAAAGAAATGTGGCTTTGCAATCCACACTACGGATGCACTGAATTTTCGACAACGAATCTCTGACACTCTATCAAACTTGCACAGGGAGTTCAGTCAAAAGGCCTGAAATAAAAAAATGCACTCGTGACTCACTGTCTTGATCCACCAAGGTGTGGGTTTACTTTACCTCTCAGATGATTTTGATGAGTTCGGTACTGGCATCTTCGCATTGGGCATTATCTTTAGAACAAACTACGACCAAACAACACTGAACAAATGGGCCAGACCAGGGAAATGCCCAAGTCGACCGTCCTCCCTGTCCCTTCCCCAGCACGAGTTTCACAGCTGGCAAGCTGCTAAGTGCTATAAAAACATCAAGCACTTCGCTCTGAAGTGAATTAGACCCAACAAACCATTGGGCAAAACAAGTTTTCACTCACAAATGATAAAGGTGACACAAGCTGGCAGAGCCTGAAAGTACCAATTCGTGTGCAAATGAAAAGTTCACATCCCATCCATTCCATCCATTGTCGTATTTGTCATCCATTTTCAATCTTGCAACACTGAAGCACCTGGTGGCACCTGGTTTGTCAACCAACTGCCTCCAGGGGCGACAAGTCGAGCCTTCTCAAGGTTTCTCCGGAGAATGGCTCTGCACGTGTCACTGGGTCTCACAGCGAGGGCTGACTCACATTCCCATGTACATCTAGAACTCAGTCGTGGCCAAACTTCCATTCACATTGGGTCTTTCCAAAACTTGCAGACTCGAAAACTCATCCATGTCATGTATTAGCATTATATGACCATCTAAATACATCTAAGGCCTATTTGGGGGAACCCAACCGAACCGGCACAACCATAGAGTTGGGGCCCATCCACCTCATTCCACCTCACCTGCTGCGCATGCCAGGCAGTAGGCATGGGACCCGACAGCGTGGCTCTCAAGGGAGGGCCTCGGTTGCGAATGGAAATGGATGGAACATGCCAAACCTTCGAAAGCGACAAAGGGATACTTAAAGGGATACATACAACGGGCACATTCAACTTCTTTGATCTCAATCCACAAGCTCTGAGACTCTGAGACTCTGACCCACATTGGTCACATTGGTCTTTAGACTTGACCGTGTGACTTGTGAGACTTGTATGACTCTGAGCGGAGGTCTCTGCAAAGACCTGCTTCGATTTGGCGTGGGCAACGCCTTGAGCACCGGATTCTGGACCTTGGCGATGGCACTCGGCAGCCAGGCCCAGGCAGGGACCACCACTCCCGGTGGGGTGAACGATCGCGTCTGTCTCGGCTGAACCACGTGGGGCGAGGATTGGGACTGGGCCCGTTGCGAAGGCACGCCACCAGTGGTGCTGATCCCAGAGATCACAGGGGATGCCACTAGTGCCCTCGGAGCACGGGCCATTTCCGGACCCCTGGCAGGAGTTGAAATCACACTCTGCGCTCGGTGGTCACTTCGTGGGCTCCAAATTGATGATGTAGATCTGGTCTTGCTGGACACTTCCCTGGAGAAAAACATTGATGCGTGCAACAGAGACTAATGGAATTGATATGTCACATGTCCAGAAAAACGACCTTCAAAACGGTGACTTTGCGGCGTCATCTTTGTCTTAAGCAGCGGATTAAACTGGAGCCGACCTCAGCATCTTTGACTGCGAAGATACAGCAGCAGGCCTCATCAAAAATTCTGCAAAAGCATGTCTTTTCTCCCATGTCTTGTTTCTCACTGAAACAGCCCTATGTTATGATTAGGGAGGTCATTTTACATCATCCCAGTCATAGGGATATACCAACCAATAAACAATTATGGGGTGAGTGGTTTATTCTTGGGTTTACCTCAGTATACTTCATGACAGGTTGAATCAGCACAATAATGATCAGCACAGCCCAACTCTCACCTCGGTATTTGAGCACTCTGAGCACCGCCTGCCATGGTTTACCCTCTGGAAAATTAATATAGCTATGGAAGCCATGGACCATGAAAATAGATGATTTACCTGTTAAGAATGGTGACTTCCATAGCTACTTTTTGTTTAGAGTTTAGAGGGTAACAAATGTTTGGTTTGAAGCTGCTTGACTCGAATTGAATAGTTAAAAGCCGTTCAGGAAAACACACCCGTCAACGGTGAATGGAAGACATCCGCATCACCAACTCTGAACATCCAAAGCGAATCAGAGAGACATCATTTTGGATGAACCCTTGCTGGATCTTTTTTTGGTTTACAAACTACTTTGTCATTAAGGCAATGAACCATGTAACGTTTCAAGCCGTGAAAAATCGTCGATTTTTCAAACCCCTCCTCTGCCTGGGAGTGCAGTTGCTGGGTACGCACAGACCTGGCAGGTCCCGACGGTCAAAACTCAGGGTACATGTGGCAAAATGATGCAAAATTCAATCTGTCATCATATGTATACATAGGTGATGTGTTTCTCGGTGCGTCTGTTCGAACAAAAAAAACTCAGATACTGACCGGGTAAATATTGATTTACATGCTGGGACACCTCATTTGCATATGAAGCCTCATCAGTGGCCGGCGCACATGGAATCCACAAAACGCACAGTTGTCCCTAGGATTCCCTAGGTATTTTTGTCGCAGCTAGCAGCTCTCAGTGTCTCCAGTGCAAAGCCATTGAGACGTGAAACGCCCGGGAGCCGGGAGTATATCCTTTTTCTATCCCTGACAATATCCAATCAACAGACATCAACAGATACTGGTTGGTGGTTGACCTACCCCTCTGAAAAATATGAAAGTCAGTTTGGATCATTATTCCCAATATATGGAAAAATAAAAAATGTTCTAAACCACCAATCAGGATATCAATAGTGAATTCTGAATGGCTCAATTGGCATCTCCAAAGTGAGCGAGTCTTTGGCTCAATCTGGTGCGGTGCCATTCTGCGAACTTTCCCTGGCGGATCAGGACCTGAGGCAAAAAGCGTGTCAGCAACGAGCAACGGATCAAAAATTCCCCTTGCCAGACACAACCAGATTGGAGTTTATGGAATTTATGATATGTCTTATATTAATCATTTAATTTATTTTATATCATCTCTATGGATGTCTCCCAAAAGAGCGCGCTTGAAAAAAAAACTGTAGGGTCCCTCAGGCTGCTGCAGCTGGATGCCTTCCAAGGAGCAATAGCTTCATTAACCATGGATGTCGTATTGACACATAGTCCTCGCAACCCGTTCAGGGCATCAACCAAATGGTAGCATCCCGTTCGCACAGCGCTTGATTTTGTGAAAACAAGGCTGCCAGATTCGAAGCTGCAGTCCCTTTGGGCATGCAGAAATCTCACTCTACATCTCGGCTCACTCCACTTGACAGAGCTGCCAAAATCCGCAAGAAGAATAAGTGCAAGCAAGGACTGCATGCTGCGGCACGTCCCTCAGCGGGTAGCTTTATCATCTTGTGAAATGGTCTCCACTTCGCAGGCAGATTCTATGGGTGCTTCAAATACGTTCCGCTTGAGGATCTCAGACTATGGCTTGAAGCTGCCACATCCCTTCGCCGACCCGTTGCTCTTCCAACAACGAGGATCAAACTTCCTCAACCAGCCAACGTGCAGTCCTCTTTTCTCACTCTTGGATACTTGGCAGTTGAATATTCTCCGATACTCCATGCTGCTTGGGGTTGTTATCTGGACTGGTGCTACTAGCGAAACCTTCAGAATTCAGATATTCGCTGACGTCCCTACTATTACCTCCACCTCTGGGATCGCCCCAGGAAATGACCTTCCCGTCATGCCGAACTGCGGCAAACGCTCCACTGGCGGCGTGAATACGGTGGACATTGACAAGCTCTGCTTGCACCTCAAATGTTTTGCTTTCAAACGTTTACAGCACGAAGGTCCACGGGAAAGAGTTGCTTGATGTTTCATCATTGTTCTATATTCAAGTATTCAGAATTCATCACAACAAACAAAAGGACAGCATCAGACTGACCATCAAGATCCGGAAAAGCAAAAAAACTCGAAACTTCAGACCCAAGCTACTTCAGAACTATCACCACCACAGGCTGGATCACCCCATGTCACCACAGATCCATCTGATTTGATGGCGGCAAAAGCGCCTTCGTTGGGGACTACCTGCTGTACATCCATCAGTTCTGCGCAGCCGTGGATAGCCCGTTTGGCACCCCACGTCACCACGGATGCGTCGTCTTTGATAGCTGCGAAGGCGGAATCTGTGGCCACAAGCTGACGCACTCCACCGCGCAGCCTAGGATGGCATGATGAAATGAGATCAGAAGGATCGTCTAGGCAGTTCTTATATCCAAGATCAACCAAAATAAGTCATGTTTGACTTGGACGACCAATGGTTTTGGGGTACCCCTTCGATGCCATTTTTAGAAACACCCAGATGATGTGCCAATTTGCCCATGGCTTCGGCTTCCATGTCAGTTGCAGAAACGTCCACTCAGCCCAAAACCGGCAACCTTGAGTGGGAGGCTCCAGAATATTCGAGACACGGAAATCATCCCAGCCTCCAAGAAATTGCGCTGTCCAGATCAGCTGTTTGCGTATAGTGGTTGTGAACGAAAGCCAAATACAATTGATGGACTACACAAAAAAAGAAAAACACATCTAACCCACCGGAAAACAGGCAATGACCAAGTACACAACTACACTCTTAGACCATCAACAGTCAAGCCAAGCAACACTTCAGAATGGCCACTGGCATCTCCACCGGAATCAGATGACCCCCAAACTACGACACTTCCGTCTGCCTTGATGGCAGCAAACGCAGCTTCACTGGCACAGAGCTGTACCACATCCAGGAGATTGTCACGAACAGAACGGCTGTCACCACCAGCGCTTGGGGCACCTGGCAATCTTAATGGAAAGTAGAGAGAGGGAGAGAGAAAATAAAGACATACATATATTTAATTCATCTATTCATCTATTCAGTATCGGTATCTATGCATATATATATATTATATATATACATATACAGTATTATATATATATATTAGTATCTATTTATATCTATTTATTTTCCGATCCACTTATTTACCTTATATATGCCTGATGTAGGCATATCCCCCAACCATCGCCAGCAATCTTATCAAAAGTGCCCCTTAAAATTGGAGAGCAGAACGCTGTGAGAGTGCACTTTTGTTTTTTTTTTCAAAAGTGTATATAGTCACATGTTAGCTTAAGCTACAGATGAAGCTGTGTTCATGTCTACTAAAGAGTATGTATTGCTTGAAGAAGTGTCCAGGTGTTCACCCTACCTTAGATAAATGCTACTACAGCGTCCCTTCAACAAAACACAATTTCGGCAGAATATGCTAGATGTCTTCAACATAATTACAACATCCCCATACCTGACAACAAATGCAGTATTCAAAACAAACATACCCTTCTGAATGAGAGTAATAAATATTCCTTTGCGGCAATGCAGTGTCCAAACAAAATATGAAGTATTCCTTGAAAAGCTGCACCATGCCCGTTGAAGGAATACAGTGTGCATTTCTGGATGTCTGATCCTCCTTTCGAAGGATCAGTACGCCCCCCCCAGAAAAGTCAATATTTCTGCGCAATATATGCAGTATTATTGACATAGAGCATCCCCTTCAAAAGTGCAATATGTTTGAACCTGTGAGCATTATTAAAGAATACTCTTTCGCTTCTTACCACAGAACAACAGAATATTGTCCTGTATGGCAAAAAAGGTCCTGTGAAGAAGCAGCATTCTTGGAAAACTGGATTACTTTTGTCTGACATGTGTACTCTTCCCCTTGGTCAGATCAGCCCAGCCTTCATTTAGACAACTCTCACTTAAAGAAATGTTATCAATACTATCCAACAATAATGTATATATTCGTTTAATCAAATATCTCACTCATATCAAGCGGATGTTGCACAAAATAAAACAACAGATTCTTCAAGCACGACTATACTCTTTCAAAAGAGTGCTACATGCATATTGAGGTTCAAGCAATGTTTGATTGTCTTAGGATTTAAAGATGCACATTCTTCAAATTACAACATTTTTCAAGAGGATAGCTGCCTACATCAAAGGGTGCTATGCTCAAAATATGGTTCGTTGTCTTGGAAGAATATCACATTCTGCATTCAGAGAAATGATGTGCAATTGTGAAGGACATATTTTACATGCTTACATATACCATGTATTCTTCATTTAAGAAAACACATTGTGAAAAGGGCATTGCATGTGCAAGAGGGTTCATTTTTGACATAGAAGTAGACTAAGACATGTCCTACTTCAATGGGATGTTCTACCATTTTAAAAGAAATGCATTTGTTGAAGGGAACACTCAATTCAAAGAGATGCATCACTCCTTTTCAAGGGACTCATTTAAAGTGGTTGAACATGTGTTGACTTAGGGGGTTGACTCAACAATGTCAATATCAAAATCAGTTCTACAAATTCATTGGCTGCCTATGTTTTTGCAATGTGTTTTAACCACATTTTGAAAAATTACATAAACAAAATTGCGTAATCTGTGTCCCTAAGATTCCCCCAGTGATGCCTGCATTTTGCCATGTTTTTTACATAGTTTTCCAGAAAGGAACCACAGACCCAAAGCAAACAATAAAACAACCAAAAACAAATTTGCAACCCCAAAAGTGGGAGAACTGGCATAGAGTTAGGTCTAGGTCCTTCACTTTTGTGTTGCTTTGCCAGCCCTTCAAAAAAAACAACAACGAACCAGAAAACAAGAAACCAAACAAACAACAAAAAACAGGTTGCA
>CAMXCT020004161.1:5000-10000 GCA_947184155.2 Cladocopium goreaui | reverse complement strand
GTATACTTTTAAACGGACAAATATAATTTGAGGATATTATCCAAGTATAAATAGTGGATTCAAGTAAAACAATAAAAAATAGAAAAAAAGGAATCACTCAACAAATCGGTCAGCATCCGTCAACTCCTGACCTGAACAGTCGCCACCACCGCTGACCGCCCCCCAGGAAACCACTGAACCATCTTGCCTCACCGCAGCAAAGGCCACAGAGGTCGAGTGGATCTGTTTCACATCCAGCAGTTGGCTTTGAACTGCCTCGAAGCGTCAGTCAAAAGGGCTAGTCGGCTAGTCTGGATCCCAAACTCATGGGAAATCATGGAAAATCCATGCAAAATCACTGCACAGAATTCAGAGATGTTGAGAGAAAGACCTCAAATGAATTTGAAGGTAGATCAATTCCAGGCTTCATGAATTTCCAATTTGCACAGTCAGGCCTGACTATCACCTCCGCCATTCTTCGCGCCCCAGGTCACCACTTTGCCATCTCCTCTGATTGCAGCGAAAGCGGTGTTCGAGGCAAAGATCTTTTGAACATCAAATAGTTCCTTCTGCACTTCTTCACAACTGCCGCCATTTCGCGAATCACCCCAAGCAACCACTGAGCCATCAGACTTAGTGGCTGCAAATGCAGAGTTTGCTGCAACAATCTCCTTGACGTCAATCAGCTTGTTTCGTACATCATGACTATCTCCACCAGCAATCGCAGAGCCCCATGACACAACCGTACCATCATTCCTGATTGCAGCACAAGCGAACTCTGAGACGTAGACCTGCATGACATCTGTAAGCTGCCTGCGAACGGACCGAGAATCACCTGGATTGTGAAGATCTTAGGGCCCTGAACGGACCAGAAAAATAGCGAGAGCCCGCAACATTGCAAGAAAAGTTGTTTTCTTTGGCGCTGAAACACCTCTGTTGGAGAAAAAAAACGTGGATTTTCGAGTGGCACATCCCCACCTCCAAACTCGGAAGCACCCCAAGTGACGACAGTATCCTCTTTGATGGCTGCAAATGCACGAGCCTGACAAATGTTTGGCAAAGTTTTTTACATCTCTTGAAATTTCTATCTCTCTATCACACTGCCCACATTCCACGGTTTCTCTGAGTGTTTTTTTCAGCTCATTCCGGGCGGTTTTCAGCATCGACCAGTCGCCTTGCGATAGGATTCCATGACCGGTCCGGGCTCGCGGACAATGGCCGTGATGACATCACCATCTTGAAGTCCCGCGTCGCAAATCCTGCTCGGACCATTTAGCCGGCCTCGTGACTGGTGCAGCGCAAACGACGGAAGGTGAATGCCCCAGGAACTTTGCAAATCTGCAGTTATCACTGGATTATATATAATGATAAAACCTTAGTTACAGGAGCTATAATCCTATTTATAACTGTTAAGGGCCAAAACTGTAGGCATACTATGGCATCATATGACCTTATCCTACTTACTTGGATCCTTCTACTTCTAATGGATTTTGAAATTCTGACCCTGTGCAAAACTCTGAACCTATGCCTGGCCTTGTGCAGATAGCAAGGCCTTCAAGGGCCGCTTCAACTGACTCTCTGCCGCCCGTCTTAGGAAGATGACAGTGCGGTCAGGATCAACTTCAACATCTGCCCTGCAGGGGGAAAAACATCAGTGTTGGTTTGAAAATGGGTGTTATGCGGTACACCCAATAATAAACCACCGCCACCCTATTGTGGTGTGTGCCACTTGTTTCTGGTATAGTGAAATAGCGGCAGTTTATTCTTGGGTAGACTACCGCATTACCCACAACTCCAATGAATTATCATCATCTTTCCCATGAAAATTGCCATTACAAAAGACCATCAAATGGGCTATGCCCGAATGACAAACCCATCTGAGCATGAGCCACAACTCTACCAGCAGCATAGCTCATTGCCCTTCATCAAGATGGGAAGGGCGGCCCGCGTCATTCCAAAACTGAGCCCTACCCAAACCCACCTCTCGCCACTCAGCAGCGTGACGGTCAGATTGAAAGTCATTGTGAAGCATGGCACGAGCTGCTGCAAAGTCGATGCACTTTCTTCGGCGGCTGGGTAGTGCTTCCAAGGGAAAGTCTTCTGGTGATCTGTGTGCGTTTGCTGTTTGCCCCACAACGTCTGCAGATGCCATCCTCTTGTCATCCGGATCTTAAATGGCTGCAGCATGCTGCAGCATGTCTGCCTCAACCTGCAGACATCAAAGGTAACCAGGGAACTCTGCAGCCATGACACTCAACCAATGTTCTATATAATTCTATGTACATGTATATATACCAGTAGTACCGCACAAGGCGGTGGCGGAAGTTTCAAAAATAGGAAACCTATAGGAGAGATTGGTTGTTGTGAATCAGGGATGGCAGAGCGAAGCCACTGATGGACCGAAAGGTGCTTGAGGTCTCCTCTCTTTCTCTCTCTTTCTCTGACTACCTACCTACCTACCAACCTATCTTCTATGTATCTATCTACCTATCGATCTATCTCTCTCTCTCTCTCTTTCATCTAATTACTATTATCTATCTATTATCTATCTTTCTATCTGTCTATCTATCTATCTCTCTATCTATCTTTCATCTGTATACTGTCTATCTGTGATCTGTCTATCTGTCTATCTGTCTATCTGTCTATCTGTCTATCTGTCTATCTGTCTATCTGTCTATCTGTCTATCTGTCTATCTGTCTATCTATCTATCTATCTGTCTATCTGTCTATCTGTCTATCTGTCTACCTGTCTATCTGTCTATCTGTCTACCTGTCTACCTGTCTATCTGTGGTGCAGCGTCATTCAGTGTAATGTAGTGTAGTGTAGTGGAGTGTAGTGTAGTGGAGTGTAGTGGAATGTACTGTAGTGTAGTGTAATGTAGTGTAGTGTAATGTAGTGTAGTGTAGTGGAGTGTAGTTGCGTAGTCGTAGTTGTATTTGTAGTGGGGTGTAGTGTAGTGTAATGTAGCGAAGTGTAATGTAGCGTAGTGTAGTGTAGTGTAATGTAGTGTAGTGTAATGTAGTGTAGTGTAGTGTAATGTAGTGTAGCGTAATTTAGTGTAGTGGAGTGTAGTGGAGTGTATTGTAGTGGAGTGTAGTTGTGCAGTTGTAGTTGTAGTAGTAGTTGTGGTGGAGTGTAGTGTAGTGTAATGTAGTGAAGTGTACTGGAAGGTAGCGTAGTGTAGTGTAATGTAGTGTAGTGGAGTGTAGTGTAATGTAGTGTAGTATAGTATAGTGTAATTTAGTGTAGTGGAGTGTAGTGGAGTGTAGTGGAGTGTAGTGGAGTGTAGTTGTAGTTGTAGTGTTGTGTAGTGTAGTGTAGTGGAGTGTAGTGTAGTGGAGTGTAGTGTAGTGTAGTGTAATGTAGTGTAGTGAAGCGAAGCGAAGCCACATCTGAACCTCGAAAAGTGGTCCGAACCCTGGTGTTTTTAACATTTTGACTTCGATATGTGCTTCGCGCCACAACGGCGTGCACTTTTTCGAGATCTGAACTTCCAAAAGTGGTCCGAACCTCTTGTGTGTTTTAACATTTTGACTTCCAAATGTGCTTCGCGCCACAACGGCGTGCACTTTTTCGACATCTCAACTGCCAAAAGTGGTCCGACGCTGAGGTGTTTTGTACATTTTGACTTGGAAATGTGCTTCGCGCCACAACGGCGTGCACTTTTGGTCCGACGCTGAGGTGTTTTGTACATTTTGACTTGGAAATGTGCTTCGCGCCAACATCTCAACTTCCAAAGGTGGTCCGAGAATCGTGTGCTTTATGCATTTTGACTTCGAAATGTGCTTCGCGCCACAACGCCGTGCACTTTTTCAACATATCATCTGGCCAGCTGGCTCCGCACCCGCCGCTTTAGCGAGCCTACTTTTCGACCCTCCGGAGCCCCAAATCATTGGAAAAACACAGTGCTTCGCGACTTTCTTACCTTTTCTCGCATCTGCATCTTCTTTCTTCTGACTCTTTCTCTTCTACTCTTCTTTCTTCTAATCTTTCTCTTCTCTCTGCCTCTTCCCTGCTCTGCTTTTCATCTGTCCATATTGTCGGAAGTTTGACTTCTAAACTTCCTTCGATAATACTATATAATTCTACATAATGCCCTGGCATGACATATTTTCCCACAGTCTCCTGCTTCAAAAGGCCGAAGGTTTCATCCTCACCAAGTTTCTTGTCACCTTGGAAGCGCTGAAGGCCACAACTACACATCCTCCAATAAACCCATCACCGCTACATCAGTTTTTCTGCCAGGGGTGATTCATCGGAAGCGATGATTCACAAGGAACAGTGCTCAAATGCCTTGCAGTGAAGGGACCATTCAGTGCCCAATAGGCATATCCGAGATCATGCTCACTCCTCAGCAGTTCAAATCAACGCCTCGAATCCAACGTGTACCAAGCACTCCGCTGAAATTCAAAAGAACCTGTTTCTTTCGGACTCACTTCGGAACCAAACATGTCAAGGTGATGTGCCATGGCATACGTCCGTCTCTTTTTTTCCACCAGATTCACAGCACGGGGGAGGCGATCCATGGTTCAGCGAAGTTTCATGTATCGCAACAAATGGCGAAGCCATAGTACTTCTCCGACTTCCATCCACCAATCAGCTGTGGTCCAATATCCATTGGTTCCAAACTCCCCCAGCCAGATTGGAGCTTCCTAAGTTCCAGGGTCCCCCACTGCTCGAATTTTGCAATTTCAGGAAATATCATAAAGACAAGCCACTCTGTGTCTTCCATTCTAAGGGCCACACATTGGCATGGAGGATGTAACCCCAGCGCTGGTCAAGTTTGCTCTGGAACCAGCTGTAGGATGTCATCCTGAGGAGAAAAAAAGTGAAAAAACGGTGCCCAGCTGCCACGGTGAGTTAAACAAAATGTGGATTTCATAGATAGATATATAGATAATCCTTGAAAATGCATAGGAAGATAAACAAACAAATAAAAAAACTCGACACGTATTACACCGGGAGTATATAGATGGTTCCAATTGCACGTCACTGGACCAATGCACAGCCTCTAAGCTCT
>CAMXCT020004161.1:0-2500 GCA_947184155.2 Cladocopium goreaui | reverse complement strand
GTAGATAGATAGATAGATACATAGATACATAGACACATAGATACATAGATACATAGATAGATAGTCAGAGAAAGAGAGAGAAAGAGAGGAGACCTCAAGCACCTTTCGGTCCATCAGTGGCTTCGCTCTGCCATCCCTGATTCACAACCACCAAGCTTTCCTATAGTTTTCCTATTTTTGAAACTTCCGCCACCGCCTTGCGCGGTACTACTGGTAATATGTATGTATTTATTGATTTATCTATTTATTTATTTATTTACATACAATGTAAATGTACTGAGCGCAAAGTTTGTACATAAGTAATAAAAGATCTATATCTTTGTATGACTATACAAAAATATATTCAGCATCTCTCCGAAAATTCCGACTCCGCTTTCCAGACCAATGGAGACCAAAGTGAAGGCACCTGGATTCTCATGATTGGCGTCCGAAGTGAAGCCTCACGAAGACCAAAGCCATTGCAGGAGTGGGGCCCCAAAATAGAAACGTGCTTCCAAGATACTAAATAGAAAAAAGGCTATCCATTCATATGTTCCAGGCTTCTAGCTTTTCTATCAATTCTGAGTTGCATTATCATAAACCAGCGCAGACCAAATGGTAGAGCCCTAAACCACCATCCAACAGGCCAACAGGGTTCTGGCAACTACGCATATGTCAAACATTAGCAGACTCTTGGGAAATTGCGCAAGGCTTTCAAGCAATGTTACATAACCCCTCGTAGAATCCCTTCCCCAAAATATCACATGCCCCCCAAACGAAACCATGGTTTGGTATTGGATCTATTTATTTTGAGGCCTCATATGGTGGGTTGTTGATGTTACTAACCAGCTCCCATGGCTGTGTCTTTCCATCGCAGAAGCTTGGTCCGGGCGGCCTACTTTGGACTTGCCACGTCGGAGATCGAAAAGGCCAAGGATCAGCCAGCCAATTGAAAGCCTTGCTCCACATGTGGATGAGATGGATGAGAAGCAAGTCAGAAGGTCAAATCTACTGGTCAAACCGCTACTAGACCCATGTAGACCCTAACCATGAATCCTGATCTGCGAGGAACCAGTGGAGCTGCCAAGCTCGAAAGAAGTTGGTATGGTACCAACAGTAGTCGTGCACCTCGTACACCACACCTCAATGAAAACACACTGCATCGGCATCGCAGCACTTTCAGATCTTGCGTTTCAATGATCCAGTCTCAATATTTTAAATATTTTTAACTTATGTCATCATTGATTGCCCAACAATGTGAAAATCCCTGAAACAGCTGCATCCAGGGATCGGTTTTTCAGCCGTGGCTCCGTGTGCAAAGGGCTTTGCTTCACACCACGGAGGTCGGTGGCAAAATCCAAACCCTCCACGATGATCAGCCCATCAGGGTCCTCCTCAGAGGGATCCAAGATGATCCAAGATATCATGCTGATGGTGCACGGTTTCCTCAGCTAAACCCTTCAAAATCTACAGCTTTATTTACTCAGTTTGCTCAGTTTGCTCAGTTTACTCCAAGTCTTCTCCAAGTCCCGGATCTTAATGGATCTTTGTCTGGAAGGTGGTTTCAACTCCTCTGAAAAATATGAAAGTCAGTTTGGATCATTATTCCCAATATAGGGAAAGTCATAAAATTCATGTTCCAAACCACCAACCAGCAGTGGATCTTCATGGGTCATCCCAACCCGCGCGTCTCCTCCAGCACCGTCCCCGCTGCTCGCAGCGCTGCAGCGGCCTAGTTGGCCGTGCCACGCTCGACCGCCGAGACCGGCGTCCATTGAGGCCACAGGTAGCGGCCTGGCGCACTCGCGGACGGTCTAACCGTCTAACCACTTGCTCAGTGTCTATCTATAGGGAATCAGAAGTAGTGATCAGTAGTAGTAGTAGTAGTAGTAGTAGTAGTAGCAGTAGCAGGAGTAGTAGTAGTAGTAGCAGGAGTAGTAGTAGTAGTAGTAGTAGCAGGAGTAGTAGTAGTAGTAGTAGGAGTAGTAGTAGTAGTAGCAGTAGCAGTAGCAGGAGTAGTAGTAGTATTAGTAGTAGTAGTAGTAGCAGGAGTAGTAGTAGTAGTAGTAGCAGCAGGAGTAGTAGTAGTAGTAGCAGTAGTAGTAGCAGTAGCAGGAGTAGTAGTAGTAGTAGTAATAGTAGTAGTAATCAGTAGTAGTAATCAGTAGTAGTAATCAGTAGTAGTAATCAGTAGTAGTAATCAGTAGTACTAATCAGTAGTACAAATCAGTAGTACTAATCAGTAGTACTAATCAGTAGTACTAATCAGTAGTACTAATCAGTAATAGTAATCAGTAGTAATAATCAGTAGTAGTAATCAGTAGTAGTAATCAGTAGTAGTAATCAGTAGTAGTAATCAGTAGTAGTAATCAGTAGTAGTAATCAGTAGTAGTAATCAGTAGTAGTAATCAGTAGTAGTAATCAGTAGTAGTAATCAGTAGTAGTAATCAGTAGTAGTAATCAGTAGTAGTAATCAGTAGTAATCAGTAGTAGTAATCAGTAGTAGTAATCAGTAGTAGTA
>CAMXCT020004160.1:0-44614 GCA_947184155.2 Cladocopium goreaui | reverse complement strand
ACAAGGATGATCAATGATGATGAACGAATTGTTGTGGGAAATTTGTTCTGCCAATACTTCTCTATAGAATTGAAGAACATGACATACACCCAATGAGAACAGATCCAACTATAGAATCGCAGTGGCTAAGGCTTTCTGCTGACTAGGACTCAGTGCTGTATTCAACATGAAATCTCTATAGAATCAGAGGCCCAAGGTCCTCTATACAATTGAAAGCATTGACACTGGGTAGGTACCCCTAAACAAAGCAGGGGGTTAAAACGCACCATTTTCCAGGACCCAACGTTCTTGATTCTGTAGAGGAAATTCCAAGGGGGATATTTGAAGGTATCTGAAGATATGGTACGGCCAAATTATTGCTTATGTTCGGACACGTTATCAGACTCGAAGCAGCACTTTTATAAACAACATAGGTGTTTGTGACGTTCCCTATTCTATGAAATGGACCTGCTCTGAAGTGGTCCCACTGAAATTCACATTGGGTTTATGTTATGTTCCATTTCATACAAATCTTTTCGGAGTTGGTCAATATTCTGGTACCCGAAAACTGCCCGCACGCCACCCTTTCGCGAACCGTTCGCGCCCCAGCAGAATCGGGACAAGGAATTCTGATCATGTTTTCGTGCGCATATGTGTTTATACATAGTGGTATGCACACCTCGTTGGATTTTAAGGTTTCTCCATCCCACTTTATTACTTGTATATTATGGTACCCATATTCCAGACCACATAAAATATGATAAAGAAACATTTATAGTATGGGTTTAATCATTTCATCCGGACATGGGTTCTGCCCTTCCATATAGAGCTTCAATCAAGGGGGATCGATAAACAGCTATTGACAAGTCAACTGCAATGACACCGCCTAAAGTGAGTCTTTGGCATCCGCACACCTGGGTCCATGTATATATATATAAATAGATATATATATATCCATAGATAGATATAGATAGATATAGAAAGACATATCTTTGTATAGATCTGTCTCGAGAGAGATATATATATATGTGTGTGTGCGTGTGTATCTAAATCTCTCGAAAATGTCTCTATATATCTACATATGCTGATCGCCATGCAGCCATGGAGCGTCCAATAAATGTGGACCCTGATGTATCTCCGGAATGAAAACAATGCTGCTTAACCCAGGCACGCGTACTGCAGGTACTGCTGATGAGAAAGCTTGTGCCCACTCCACAGCGCATCCAGCCATCTGCCCTGCACTGTGTAGTCCTTGAATGCCTCGTAGGAGCTGGTGGCAACGAAATGGGTTCCTACCTGCACAGATCGCCCGGGTGAATTCCACCCAGCACTCAAGGCATGTCAGCCGAGGAAATGATCTGGTGGTGGGTCCAGACAATTAGATTAGATGTGATGCTGGCGAGGAAACAATCTACATATGCCGCTTGCTGTCAATTCCTGTCTCTGCAAACGGTCATTTATCGCGAAGCAAAAAGTTTCTTTTCGCCCGCATCCTTCGCGAACTGATGTGTTCTTTCGCGCAACCATGTTGAGCACCCCAAAAACTCGCTATGAAGATTCAATCGCACAGGCCCAATCACACCAAATTAGCACGGAAAAAGTGCTTTCATAGCCTTGCCAAAACATGTGCTAGCATCACGGAAATTTCCCCCTTCGCGAACAAGTTCTTGCGCTGAGGAAACTTTTTAGCAAGTTAATGGGCCCACGGCCTTGCAAAATGCCCTTTAAACTTTTTACCTTAGTCTTTGCAGCCTTGCGTGCCAAGTCGTGCAAAGTATTGTGTCCGCAGGGGACCCACAAGGCCAGGAGCACGGGGGTGGCGCAAAGGAAAAGGCAAACACCAGGGTGCCTTGTGTTTGGCTCTTTGCAAAAGTGTCCCTGTTCGAAGCTTGGGCTGCTGCTTCGCGTGTTTCTGAGACTTTCAGAAGAAAAGCAGTTAGCAGACCAGGCGGCAGGTGCTTTGCCACGGATCATTGGCTTGGCCACCATGGTATTTGGCTCTGGCGAAGCGTGACCTTCGGAAGCTGGCTGCTACCTATGAAGGGAAAAGCCAATGTGCGGTCCCAGTCTCCTGCCGGACCCCCGACAGCAGGGAGGCGGTGGTAGCCCTTAACAAGCGATACTGTAGACAATGAGGATGATGCATTCTAGCCACCGTTCGCGACACGTTCGCGAAGCAAACAGTTTCTGTTTCGCAAACAAACTTTCGCGCGGGGTCCCAGCACAAATGAACTGTGTTTGCAATTGAAACTCGTTATCAGGACCTTCAGATGGATCACCAC
Source organism: Cladocopium goreaui (assembly GCA_947184155.2). Taxonomy (NCBI): domain Eukaryota; class Dinophyceae; order Suessiales; family Symbiodiniaceae; genus Cladocopium; species Cladocopium goreaui. The sequence continues at coordinate 42,353 of CAMXCT020004160.1, read as the reverse complement.
ATATATATGTTTAGATGCAGAGATATATTTCGATATATCGATAGTGATAAATCTTGAATCAATGCGTACAAAGAAGAAGGATTGCCTATGCAAGACCAACCACGTAGATAGCGGTCCAATGAGTTCAGTTCATCCAAATCAGGCTCGTGGGTGCCCCGACCAAGGTGGCCTACAAAATGTTTGACTGCAAACACGATCTGCTGCAAAGCTGCCAGGTCTACTGATCATCAACTAGAAGCTACGTCATGCTGCTGCCACACGATCGGATTAGTGACAAAGGTGGCCTACATGAACTGCAACTTTCAACATGAGATAGAATGTCGTTACAAAGTAACCCAACGGAGATGCACCTTTGCAGCCCAAACGTAAAAATGTCCTTGGTCTGCCGCATCTCGCCAGCGTGCGCCCCGTGCCCGACATGGGGAAAGATTGGGCGGAATGCCCTTGAAACGGAGCGCCGTGCATGATTGCCAGTCGACGGGGCGGGCGAATTCCAGGAAGCAATGAATATGTAGACGGCCAGCATCCTCCGAACGCAAACTTGATTCCATCGTGGCAATCCATTTGCCGACCCACTCACACGTTGCAAGCCAAGTAAGGAACTCATCGAAATCCGCCAGCTGCAGCTGCAAGGAATTGTAGGTTACCAACACTGCTCGTGCTCGAAGACGAAAAGGGCGGGCATCACCTCTGAAAAATGTGCAACGATGAAGTGGCTGCGACTAGGACTCATGACTATACCCCTTCTAGTTCAGTCTCTCCCATCTGCATGCAGGCTGAGGCTTGCCTACTGTCACTGATGCATGTCATGTCCATCCACTGCTCTAGTCTCTTACCCTCCGGAAAGCACCGTCCGGATGCAGGGACAGAATGGCAACTACTTGCGGTCTGACCTGGTCCTGGGGCTGCTGCCATATCCACATCCTCTTGGGTCGATGCTGCTGCACCAGCTTCGTCTGCTGCTGCAACGCCCTGCAAAGCTGATTAGAAACAGTGTGAACCAGAAGGCCGTGCAAACCCAGCGAATGGTAGCACCAACCAGGACGGCTGAGCAAGTCGCAGCAGGGTGAGAAATGTGAAAAGTGACCCGAACAACGGTCGCAGTCTTTAGCACCCGACAAACAGTGAGGCACCTCATAGAGGTCAATGATGTCTCGCAGCTTCTGAGTCACTCGGAGACAAGGTGCGTTCTCCAGCGCTGTCGTTGCGCTGCAAGTCGGCGCGAGACAATTCACCCCCGAAATTTCGGCACCTCGAGCTGGTTGGCTTGCAGCAGTTCCCGCAACGACCCGCACGCAGCACGCTTCCGTGTTCGTGGAGGATTCTCATGGCTCGGCCCAAGTGCAATGCGGAAACATCCTGTCCTGCATGGCATGTCTTGGGTGCAAGGCTCCAATGCGATGTGCTACGTCAGTTGCTTGCGACACCCCGCTTTGCTGTCAGGTGGCCCATTTCCTTTGGAGAGGGCTTGACACTAGAAACAGCAAGGAACTCACCACCACGTCCTTAAAGCAGAATGCAGGTCACAGGCTTGAGCATGAAAAAAGCCATGGAGCAGATAGTCCTGCTAGGATTCCATTGTCACAAACAGCTGGACGTGCATATGGCCCACAGGTCTGGAAAAAGCGTGTCGACCGTTGACACCCAGAATGCTGCTGATGATTTCCGCGAGAGAACTGTGACTGGTAGAGGCACGTGTCTGAGTAGCAATATCTACAACAGAGACGGTCTGCCCAGAAACAAAACCCTCACGGCCCATGTTTTTTCACCCGACGTGACTGCAGTTCTCTCCGGCTGCCGCTTCGCACACGTGCGATCCACAGACGCCATGCTGCGACAGCACTGCAAAAAAAGGAATGGAAGTGGAAGAAGGGGTGGAAAGAGGTAGATGTGATGTGGGAACATGGCCGCTGCAAATGATGGAATGGGAAGGATTGCATGGGGGTAATGTCTTAAAGCGCTGTTGCTGCTGCGCGCGACAGTACGCAATTACTATAGGCGGGACCGCAGCGGGACCGCGGCGGGACCGCAAAAATGTGGGAATTCCCACGATTCCAGGTTGCAGGCGGGACCGGTCCCGCCGTCGGCGGGACCACTTTACCTGTGAATTTATAGGAGCGGGACCGCATACCCGTTTGGGAATTATAATAATATACCAGGGGTCAGGTGATGTTTTGGAGGTGGGGTGTGGAAGATTCTTGGGGAGGTGATTTTTTGGAGTGGGGTGTGGGAAGATTCTTGGGGAGATATCTTGTCTATCTAGCGTTGTTCCCTGGATGTCCTTCTAAATGGGGTCTCTGGACCGCGCATGTCTCCAAGCGCTTTGTCTTCGACATGGCGCTTGCAAGTCTGCGGTTCCAGCTTACTCCTGCCGCGCTATGCTTTGGCATTGGGATTTCAGCCTTGACATGGTCTCATTCCAAGCGCTCTATGTCTTGACCATGGCGCTTGCAAGTCTGCGGTTGCCAGCTTTCCCTCCTAGTGTCCATGCCTTTGGCATGGTGCTTTCGAACCTTCACATGGCCGCTCTCACTCCAAGCGCTCTATGTCTTTGGCATGGCGCTTTCCACATAGTGCACGGCTTGACTCTACTCATGCGGGCTTGCCATTGGATGCATGCGACGTGCCAGCAGCCACGTCAAATCACTCACATCCAGCTTTCCTGCTTGTCGTAGAAGACGTCTTCGTTTCCTTCCTGCAGGCTATGGAGTACATGTCTTTCAAACATGGGTTCAGCGTTCAACATGTCCCACCTGCACTCACGAAAAGACACCGTATCCATGCATTTACATGCACTCTCCTGGTTCTGTAGTTCTTTGGTGGCTGGCTGCTAACTGGCGTTTCAAATTTTTTGCGCTCTTCCTTCAGCACAGCAACCTATCAGCCGCGGCCGGTGGGGCTGCAGCTGCCGCGGCGTTTGCATCAGCAGCGGACATGGCACTCAAGGCGGGCGAACAACAGGCTTGCTCCACTCAAACTGCATGCAGTCCTCAAGATGATCCTGTGTTCTCTTTGTGCTTGCCTGGTAACCTCCTTTTCACCCCTGTTCACGACCCCAGAACATGGCTACGAGAATGTGACAAAATGGCATGCACCGATGTACCCTGATATAATGTCTGCCAATGTGTGCTCTGCCGCGCAATTTTCCTCTCCCGGCTCGCACCTCGTCACAACAGAGCCGTGTACGCGTACGCCATACGGCGTCGCTCAGGCCAGATGCTTTGCATGGCTTCTTTAGAGGGCTTGCGCCTGGAGGCATATGCAGTGGCATATCCATAAATTTTCGCAACTCCGTATGGAGGTGCGCCGTATCGGCGGCTTCGCCGCACCAACAGATTCAAAAGTGCGTTTCCAACTCTTGCCGGCAAAGTAGCTGGGACACTGCATGAGTTCAAAAAGCCAGGCTAACGGGTCTATCAAACCCTCACAGGAACCTGCCCTCAGTTCCTGGTACTTCCTCTTCAAATGTGTTTTCAATGGGTGGAAACCTGCTATATCTAACGGTTGGATTTTGTCTGTACATCCGGCTGGTATGTACAGGAGCTGGACACCATTGCGCCGAGCGCACACCATGGTTTCCTTTTGCGAGATGTGAGGACGCAACATCCAGCAACAAGATAGGTTGAAATGGATAAGGTTTTAAGACTTTGCCTAGATCGCGCACAATCTTGGTGATGTTCTTGCAGGATGTCCAAGCAACTTTTCTGACGTACTATGTGCACGCCCGTTTGTGGCAAGCGCCGCTGGCCCCTCAGCAACTTCTGTGTCAGCTTGGTCTCAGTCCCAAAAAGGTAGTGCGGCAACTTGCCTTGAATATGCGCGCATCACAAATGAATGCTCACATAGGTCAAAGCCCCTCGCACGTCTTGTTTCCGGACAGGCATGCGAAGACTGGCATGTCGTGGCAAAGCAACGCAGCCGGGCAATTGCAGCATGGTGTAGGGAATGCTGTTTCGTCTAAATTCAAAAACAGCGGAGTCTTGTCCACAAACTTCGTGTTCACGTAGTAGGAGAGTAACTGCCAAAAGGTTCTCACCTGACAGGGCGAAGCCGAGCAGGGAGGCTAGGAAACATGACCACATGTGGGAGCAGGTCCGAATTGCAATGAGCTTGCCCGGCCCCATTTTTGGGAGCCGGAAAACGTCGCAAAAACACGACCGTGCTTGGCGCCTTAGCCTGCACCGTGACTGGGTCCCTGTGCACTTGTGGACGTAGGACTCGGCGCCGCAGGTTCCACTTGGCTCGGAAAGCGCTGCACCCATTGATTCACATGCCGGCGAGGCGGCAAACCCTCCAGGAGGCTGCCAAACCGCGCTTTCTCCCACGTGGCATAGACATCCAGCGATAGCGGTGCTACACCGACGTGGTTGCAAGCCAGAACCCAGTTGAAAGTGTTAGCCTCTGCCAGAAAAGCGGCTGCATGCCGCACTGGCCGTGCCCACGGAGTCGCGGAAGGTGAAAAAATGGCTGCAAGTCTAAGTCTGTGGTGCTCAAAAACAAATCTTCCACCACAACCCGTGTTGGTCCCTGAGGTCGGCTTGACTGCTGGCCACAGGGCAGCGAAGCGAAGCGCTAGCTCCATATTGCAGTCCAACACACATAGACGGCAACGATCGCTTTGCAAGCAAGAGGGCTAAAACCTCCAGAGGCTGCTTCCTCTTCTTTGCGGTATCTGGCATGCTTGGCTTGCACTCCGGCCGCTCTGTTTCTGGCAAGGTCTGCTTGCAAAGTTGCAATGGTTTCTGCTAAAGCCACTGGAGTCGCCGCAGGTGCGTGAGCCATGGGGCAAGGCTGCGGCCACCTGGGTGCTGTCTTGGATGTCTTTGCATGGAAGCCTATACCCTTCTGTTGCTGGGCTGTGACTCTGTGGCATATGAATGCGAAAAATTGGTGCTGTTACAGCCATGTCCTGTGACTCATGTGGCGCTGGATCCACCCGAAGGCCCGACAGAGCTGCTGCATGCAATCTGTGAGTGATGGCTGAGCGGCGGCTGCAACAGATTCTCCATGCTGACCTAAACACACCTCCTGGACTGCAACTCCTAGAAGGAACCCTTGCAACTCTGAGAAACAATGCACGTACAGCATGCACCCCACATGGCAGAAGCACATTGAGGGTTCAAGCAGCTGTAGACCCAAATCTCCCCCCGCAGGCGGTTTCACAAACCTAACCAAGCCATGCCTTTCTCTACCCCATGCAGGCTGTTACTCTCCAAATGATAACACGGGCCGGTAAGCTGCACCAAATGCTGATTCTCGCGAATCCATGGTTCGTCATCATCCCAGTCAGTTGATTCATCTATGGTGATCACAATGGGGACCCTGAATAAATAAACCTGATATGAGAAATATGTTCGTCTGTGACTGGCCTAAGCGATGAAAGTCTGGTTTGCCTGAAATAAGGCCCGCTGAGATAGCACAAAGGACATAGAATTGCAATTGTCGAACAGGATAAAGCCGTGAGAATCTCTGTCGTAATGTTGTAACTCAAGCGGCCGTGGCACCTGGACAGTTTTGAATGAAAGGAGGCTTCTGGATATACGTAGGCAAAACGAAATGGAGGCATTTTGCCAAGGTGCTTTTTGCCAGCGCGCGAAGGCGCCCGAGCACAAGAAATTTGTACCGAGAATCTAAAATGGAATACTGTTTGGCCCCAGTCTTCGACTCGGGCAACCACTTCTGGCAAAAATGGCTTTGCAATGGCTGGAGCTGGCCACCACTTCGGCCTGCTCACGTCGGAGCGACTTTCGCTCTCCTGCTGCATGACTGCTTCCACAGCGCGTTTGCGGTGATATAGCCCAAGCGACCTGCAAACCTGCTGCACACGGTGTTGACCACTTTTATAGTGATAATTCTGGAGACATTGGCCCTCTTTCTGAAAATGCATCTATAGATCAGAGACCCCAAGGTATTTTCAGTTGACAATCTCTTTAGAATCGCTGCCCCCAAGTCACTCTCGTAGAGCCGTTTTTTGGTTGGGGGGGTTAGTGGCCTTCTATAAAATCAGGCTCCCCAAGTTCATTCATTGACAGCTGACCTGAATGCTCAGTTGCTCTTGCCTACCTTACCTTATGCATTCCCAATTTATAGAGCTCAAAGGCTCCAAGTGTTCACTGTCAACCTCTTCGATTATTATATACAGGATGATCAATGATGATGAACGAATTGTTGTGGGAAATTTGTTCTGCCAATACTTCTCTATAGAATTGAAGAACATGACATACACCCAAAAGAGAACAGAATCCAACTAGAATCGCAGTGGCTAAGGCCTTCGCTGACTAGGAACTCAGTGCTGTATTCAACATGAAATCTCTATACGAATCAGAGGCCCAAGGCCTCTATACAATTGAAGCTTGACACTGGGTAGGTACCCCTAAACAAAGCAGGGGGTTAAAACGCACCAATTTTCCAGACCCAACGTTCTTGATTCTGTAGAGGAAATTCCAAGGGGATATTTGAAGGTATCTGAAGATATGTTTACGGCCAAATTATTGCTTATGTTCGGACACGTTATCAGACTCGAAGCAGCACTTTTATAACCAACATAGGTGTTTGTGACGTTCCCTATTCTATGAAATGGACCTGCTATGAATGGTTCCCACTGAAATTCACATTGGGTTTATGTTATGTTCCATTTCATACAAATCTTTTCGGAGTTGGTCAATATTTCTGGTACCCGAAAAAACCCGCACGCCACCCTTTCGCGAACCGTTCGCGCCCCAGCAGAATCGGGACAAGGAATTCTGATCATGTTTTCGTGCGCAATGTGTTTTATACATATGGTATCAGACCTCGTGAATTTTAAGGTTTTCTCCTCCCACTTTATTACTTGTATATTATGGTACCCATATTCCCCCACATAAAATATGATAAAGAAACATTTATAGTATGGGTTTAATCATCATTTCATCCGGACATGGGGTTCTTCCCTTCCATATAGAGCTCAATCAAGGGGATCGATAAACAGCTATTGACAAGTCAACTGCAATGACACCGCCTAAAGTGAGGTCTTTGGCATCCGCACCCCTGGTCCATGTATATAATATATATAAATACATATATATATATATCCATAGATAGATTAGATAGAAAACATATCTTTGTATAGATCTGTCTCGAAGAGATAGATATATATATATGTGTGGTGTGTGCGTGTGTATCTAAATCTCTCGAAAAATGTCCTCTATATATCTACATATGCTGATCGCCATGCAGGCCATGGAGCGTCCAATAAATGTGGACACCTGATGTATCTCCGGAATGAAAACAATGCTGCTTAACCCAGGCAAACGCGTACTGAGGTACTGCTGATGAGAAGCTTGTGCCCACTCCACAGCGCATCCAGCCATCTGCCCCGCACTGTGTAGTCCTTGAACGCCTCGTAGGAGCTGGTGGCAACGAAATGGGTTCCTACCTGCACAGACGCCCGTGTGAATTCCACCCAGCACTCAAGCATGTCAGCCGAGGAAATGATCTGGTGTGGGTCCGACAATTAGATTAGATGTGATGCTGGCGACGAACAATCTACATATGCCGCTTGCTGTCAATTCCTGTCTCTGCAAACGCCATTTATATGCGAAGCAAAAGTTTCTTTCGCGCATCCTTCGCGAACTGCAATGTGTATCTTTCGCGCAACCCATGTGAGCAATAACTCCTCTTATGAAGATTCAATCGGCACAGGCCAAATCACACCAAATTAGCACGAAAAGTGCTCATACCTTGCAAACATTGTGCAGCATCACGGAATCCCCTGCGCGAACAGGTTCTTGCTGCTGAGGAACTTTTAGCAAGGCTTAATGGGCCACGCCCTTCAAAATGCCCTTTAACTTTACCTAGTCTTTTGCAGCACTGCTGCAACTGTCGTGCAAAGACTTGTCTCCGCAGACCACAGCCAGGAGCACTGGGGGCGGCAAAAGGAAAAGCAAACACCAGGTGCCTTGGTGTTTGGCTCTTGCAAAGTGTCCCTGTTCGAAGCTTGGCTGCTGCTTTCGCGGTTGTTTTCTTGAGACTTCAGAAAGCAACGTTAGGCAGGACCAGCGGCAGTGCAAGGATGTGCTTGGCCACCATGGGTATTTGCTCTGGCGAAGCGTGAACCTTCGGAAGCTGGCTGCTACCTATGAGGGAAAAGCCAATGTGCGGTCCCAGTCTCCTGCCGGACCCCGACAGCAGGGAGGCGGTGGTAGCCCTTAACAAGCGGTACTGTAGACAATGGGATGATGCTTCTAGCCACCGTTCGCGACACTTTCGCGAAGCAAACAGTTTTCTGTTTCGCAAACAAACTTTCGCGCGGGTCCCAGCACAAATGAACTGTGTTTGCAATTGAAACTCGTTATCAGGACCTTCAGATGGATCACCACATATATATGTTTATATGCAGAGATATATTTCGATATATCGATAGTGATAAATCTTGAAATCAATGCGTACAAAGAAGAAGGATTGCCTATGCAAGAACCAACCACGTAGATAGCGGTCCAATGAGTTCAGTTCATCCAAATCAGGCTCGTGGGTGCCCAGACCAAGGTGGCCTACAAAATGTTTGCTGCAAACACGATCTCTGCAAAGCTGCCAGGTCTACTGATGATCAACTAGAAGCTACGTCATGCTGCTGCACACGATCGGATTAGTGACAAAGGTGGCCTACATGACTGCAACTTTCACATGAGATAGAATGTTCGTTACAAGGTAACCCAACGGAGCACCTTTGCAGCCCAAACGTAAAAATGTCCTTGGTCTGCCGCTCTCGCCAGCGTGCGCCCCGTAGCCCGACATGGGGAAAGATTGGGCTGAATGCCCTTGAAACGGAGCGCCGTGCATGATTGCCAGTCGACGGGGCGGGCGAATTCCAGGAAGCAATGAATATGTAGACTGCCAGCATCCTCCGAACGCAAACTTGATTCCATCGTGGCACTCCATTTGCCGACCCACTCACACGTTGCAAGCCAAGTAAGGAACTCATCGAAATCCGCCAGCTGCAGCTGCAAGGAATTGTAGGTTCCAACCTGCTCGTGCTCGAAGACGAAAAGGGCGGGCAATCACCTGTGCAAAATGTGCAACAATGAGTGGTGCGAATAGGACTCATGACTATCCCCTTCTAGTTCAAGTCTCTCCCATCTGCATGCAAGGCGAGGCTTGCCTACTGTCACTGATGATGTCAGTCCATCCACTGCTCTAGGTCTCTTTACCGTCCCGGAAGCACCGTCCCGGATGCAGGGACAGAATGGCAACTACTTGCGGTCTTAACCTGGTTCCTGGGGCTGCTGCATATCCACATCCTCTTGGGTCGATGCTGCTGCCACCAGCTTCGTCTGCTGCTGCAACGCCCTGCAAAGCTGATTAGAAAACAGTGTGAACCAGAAGGCCTGCAAACCCACGATGGTAGCACCAACCAGGACGGGCTGAGCAAGTCGCAGCAGGTGAGAAATGTGAAAAGTGACCCGAACAACGGGTCGCAGTCTTAGCACCCGACAAACAGGTGAGGCACCTCCTAGAGGTCAATGATGTCTCGCAGCTCTGAGTGTCACTCGGAGACAAGGTGCCAGTTCTCCAGGCGCTGTCGTTGCGCTGCAAAGTCGGCGCGAGACAATTCACCCGAAATTTCGGCACCTCGAGCTGGTTGGCTTGCAGCAGTTCCCGCAACGACCCGCACGCAGCACGCTTCCGTGTCGTGGAGGATCTCATGGCTCGGCCCAAGTGCAATGCGGAAACATCCTGTTTGCATGGCATGTCTTGGGTGCAAGGCTCCAATGCGATGTGCTACGTCAGTTGCCTGCGACACCCCGCTTTGCTGTCAGGTGGCCCATTTCCTTTGGAGAGGGCTTGACACTAGAAACAGCAAGGAACTCACCACCACGTCCTTAAAGCAGAATGCAGGTCACCGGCTTGAGCATGAAAAAAGCACATGGAGCAGATAGTCTGCTAGGATTCCATTGTCACAAACAGCTGGACGTGCATATGGCCCACAGGTCTGGAAAAAGCGTGTCGACCGTTGACACCCAGGAATGCTGCTGATGATTTCCGCTAGAGAAATGTGACTGGTAGAGGCACGTGTCTGAGTAGCAATATCTACAAAGACGGTCTGCCCCAGAAACAAAACCGCTCACGGCCCATGTTTTCACCCGACGTGACTGCAGTTCTCTCCGGCTGCCGCTTCGCACACGTGCGATCCACAGACGCCATGCTGCGACAGCACTGCAAAAAAAAGGAATGGAAGCTGGAATAAGGGGTGGAAAAGAGGTAGATGTGATGTGGGAACATGGCCGCTGCAAATGATGGAATGGGAAGGATGTGCATGGGGGTAATGTCTTAAAGCTGCTGTTGCTGCTGCGCGCGACAGTACGCACTTACTATAGGCGGGACCGCAGCGGGACCGCGGCGGGACCGCAAAATGTGGGAATTCCCACGATTCCAGGTTGCAGGCGGGACCGGTCCCGCCGTCGGCGGGACCCCTTTACCTGTGAATTTATAGGAGCGGGACCGCATACCCCGTTTGGGAATTATAATAATATACCAGGGGGGTCAGGTGATGTTTGGAGGTGGGGTGTGGGAAGATTCTTGGGGAGGTGATGTTTTGGAGGTGGGGTGTGGGAAGATTCTTGGGGAGATATCTTGTCTATCTAGCGTTGAATCCCTGGATGTCTTCTAAATGGGGTCTCTGGACCGCGCATGTCTTCCAAGCGCTTTGTCTTCGACATGGCGCTTGCAAGTCTGCGGTTTCCAGCTTTCACTCCTGCCGCGCTATGCCTTTGGCATTGGATTTTCAGCCTTGACATGGTCTCATTCCAAGCGCTCTATGTCTTGACCATGGCGCTTGCAAGTCTGCGGTTGCCAGCTTTCCCTCCTAGTGTCCATGCCTTTGGCATGGGGCTTTCGAACCTTCACATGGCCGCTCTCACTCCAAGCGCTCTATGTCTTTGGCATGGCGCTTTCCACATAGTGCACGGCTTGACTCTACTCATGCGGCTTGCCATTGGATGCATGCGACGTGCCAGCAGCCACGTCAAATCACTCACATCCAGCTTTCCTGCTTGTCGTAGAAGACGTCTTCGTTTCCTTTCCTGCAGGCTATGGAGTATATGTCTTTCAACATGGGTTCAGCGTTCACATGTCCCACCTGCACTCACGAAAAGACACCGTATCCATGCATTTACATGCACTCTCCTGGTTCTGTAGTTCTTTGGTGGCTGCTGCTAACTGGCGTTTCAAATTTTTGCGCTCTTCCTTCAGCCCAGCAACCCTATCAGCCGCGGCCGGTGGGGCTGCAGCTGCCGCGGCGTTTGCATCAGCAGCGGACATGGCACTCAAGGCGGGCGAACAACAGGCTTGCTCCACTCAAACTGCATGCAGTCCTCAAGATGATCCTGTGTTTTCTTTGTGCTTGCCTGGGACCTCCTTTTCACCCCTGTTCACGACCCCAGAAACATGGCTACGAGAATGTGACAAAATGGCCATGCACCGATGTACCCTGATAGTATGTCTGCCAATGTGTGCTCTGCCGCGCAATTTTTCTCCCGGCTCGCACCTCGTCACAACAGAGCCGTGTACGCGTACGCCATACGGCGTCGCTCAGGCCAGACGCTTTGCATGGCTTCTTTAGAGGGCTTGCTGCCTGGAGGCATATGCAGTGGCATATCCATAAATTTTCGCAACTCCGTATGGAGGTGCGCCGTATCGGGCGGCTTCGCCGCACCAACAGATTCAAAAGTGCGTTTCCAACTCTTGCAGGCAAAGTAGCTGGGACACTGCATGAGTTCAAAAAGCCAGGCTAACGGGTCTATCAAACCCTCACAGGAACCTGCCCTCAGTTCCTGGTACTTCCTCTTCAAATGTGTTTTCAATGGGTGGAAACATGCTATATCTAACGGTTGGATTTTGTCTGTACATCCGGCTGGTATGTACAGGAGCTGGACACCATTGCGCCGAGCGCACACCATGGTTTCCTTTGCGAGATGTGAGGACGCAACATCCAGCAACAAGATAGGTTGAAATGGATAAGGTTTTAAGACTTTGCCTAGATCGCGCACAATCTTGGTGATGTTCTTGCAGGATGTCCAAGCACTTTTCTGACGTACTAGGTGCAGCGCCGTTTGTGGCAAGCGCCGCTGGCCCCTCAGCAACTTCTGTGTCAGCTTGGTCTCAGTCCCAAAAAGGTAGTGCGGCAACTTGCCTTGAATATGCTGCGCATCACAAATGATGCTCACATAGGTCAAAGCCCCTCGCACGTCTTGTTTCCGGACAGGCATGCGAAGACTGGCATGTCGTGGCAAAGCAACGCAGCCGGGCAATTGCAGCATGGTGTAGGAATGCTAGTTTCGTCTAAATTCAAAAACAGCGGAGTCTTGTCCACAAACTTCGTGTTCACGTAGTAGGAGAGTAACTGCCAAAAGGTTCTCACCTGACAGGGCGAAGCCGAGCAGGGAGGCTAGGAAAACATGACCACATGTGGGAGGAGGTCCGAATGGCAATGAGCTTGCCCGGCCCCATTTTTGGAGCCGGAAAACGGTCGCAAAAACACGACCGTGCTTGGCGCCTTAGCCTGCACCGTGACTGGGTCCCTGTGCACTTGTGGACGTAGGACTCGGCGCCGCAGGTTCCCCTTGGCTCGGAAGCGCTGCACCCATTGATTCACATGCCGGCGAGGCGGCAAAACCTCCAGGAGGCTGCCAAACCGCGCTTTCTCCCACGTGGCATAGACATCCAGCGATAGCGGTGCTACACCGACGTGGTTGCAAGCCAGAACCCAGTTGAAAGTGTTAGCCTCTGCCAGAAAAGCGGCTGCATGCCGCACTGGCCGAGCCCACGGAGTCGCGGAAGGTGAAAAAATGTGCTGCAAGTCTAAGTCTGTGGTGCTCAAAAACAAATCTTCCACCACAACCCGTGTTGTCCCTGAGGTCGGCTTGACTGCTGGCCACAGGGCAGCGAAGCGAAGCGCTAGCTCCATATTGCAGTCCGACAACACATAGACTGCAACGATCGCTTTGCAAGCAAGAGGGCTAAAACCTCCAGAGGCTGCTTCCTTCTTTGCTCGGTATCTGGCATGCTTGGCTTGCACTCCGGCCGCTCTGTTTCTGGCAAGGTCTGCTTGCAAAGTTGCAATGGTTTCTGCTAAAGCCACTGGAGTCGCCGCAGGTGCGTGAGCTATGGGGCAAGGCTGCGGCCACCTGGGTGCTGTCTTGGATGTCTTTGCATGGAAGCCTATACCCTTCTGTTGCTGGGCTGTGACTCTGTGGCATATGAATGCGAAAAATTGGTGCTGTTACAGCCATGTCCTGTGACGCATGTGGCGCTGGATCCACACCGAAGGCCCGACAGAGCTGCTGCATGCAATCTGTGAGTGATGGCTGAGCGGCGGCTGCAACAGATTCTCCATGCTGACCTAAACACAACCTCCTGGACTGCAACTCCTAGAAGGAAACCTTGCAACTCTGAGAAACAATGCACGTACAGCATGCACCCACATGGCAGAAGCACATTGAGGGTTCAAGCAGCTGTAGACCCAAATCTCCCCCGCAGTCGGTTTCACAAACCTAACCCAAGCCATGCCTTTCTCTACCCCATGCAGGCTGTTACTCCAAATGATAACACGGGCCGGTAAGCTGCACCAAATGCTGATTCTCGCGAATCCATGGTTCGTCATCATCCCAGTCAGTTGATTCATCTATGGTGATCACAATGGGGACCCTGAATAAATAAACCTGATATGAGAATATGTTCGTCTGTGACTGGCCCCTAAGCGATGAAAGTCTGGGTTTGCCTGAAATAAGTCCCGCTGAGATAGGCACAAAGGACATAGGAATTGCAATTTGGTCGAAACGGATAAAAGCGTGAGATCTCTGTCGTAATGTTGTAACTCAGACTCAGCGCCGTGGCACCCCTGGACAGGTTGTGTGAAAGGAGGCTTCTCTGGATTACGTAGGCAAAACGAAATGGAGGCATTTTTGCCAGTTGCTTTTTGCCAAGCGCTCGAAAGGCGCCCTGAGCACAGAATTTGGTACCGAGAATCTAAAAATGGAATACTGTTTGGCCCAGTCTTTCGACTCTGGCCAAAAACCACTTCTAACCCCGTCTGGCAAAAATGGCTTTTTGCATGGCTGGAGCTGGGCCACCACTTTCCCCCTACGCACTTCGTGCCTTCTCACGTCGGAGTGGCGACTTTCGCTCTCCCTGCGGGCAATGAACTAGTCTCCCAGCGCGTTTGCGGGTGATATAGCCCAAGCGCACCTGCAACCTGCTGCACACGATGTGGACACTTTTATAGTGATAATTCTGGAGACATTGGCCCTCTTTCTGAAAATGCATCTAGAGAATCAGAGACCCCAAGGTATTTTCAAGTTGACAATCTCTTTAGAATCGCTGCCCCCAAGTCCCTCTCGTAGAGCCGTTTTTTGGTTGGGGGGGTTAGTTGGCCTTCTATAAAATCAGGCTCCCCAAGTGTCATTCATTGACAGCTGACCTGAATGCTCCAGTTGCTCTTGCCTACCTTAACTTATGCATTCCCAATTTTATAGAGCTCAAAGGCTCCAAGTCTTCACTGTCAACCTCTTCGATTATATACAAGGATGATCAATGATGATGAACGAATTGTTGTGGGAAATTTGTTCTGCCAATCCTTCTCTATAGAATTGAAGAACATGACATACCCCCAAAGAGAACAGATCCAACTATAGAATCGCAGTGGCTAAGGCCTTTTCTGTCTGACTAGGCCTCAGTGCCTGTATTCAACAATGAAATCTCTTAGAAGCAGAGGCCTCCCAAGGTCCTCTATAACAATTGAAAGCGTTGACACTGGTAGGTACCCCTAACAAAGCATGGGGTTAAAACCTTCACCATTTTCCAGGACCCATACGTTCTTAGATTCTTTAGAGAAATTCCAAGGGGGAATATTGAAGGTATCTGAATATGTTACGACGGACAATTATTGCTTATGTTTCGACACGTATCATACTCGAAGCAGCACTTTTATATAAACTACATAGGTTTTTGTGACTTCTCCCTATTCTATGAAATGGCTGCTATGAAAAGTGGTCCACTGAAGATATTCACATTGGGTTTTATGTTATGTTCCATTTATACAAATCTTTTGCGGAGTTGGTCAATATTCTGGTACCCGAAAACTGCCCGCACGCCACCCTTTCGCGAACCGTTTGCGCCCCAGCAGAATCGGGACAAGGAATTCTGATCATGTTTTCGTGCGCATATGTGTTTATACATAGTGGTATGCAGACCTCGTTGAATTTTAAGGTTTCTCCATCCCACTTTATTACTTGTATATTATGGTACCCATATTCCAGACCACATAAATATGATAAAGAAACATTTATAGTATGGGTTTAATCATTTCATCCGGACATGGGTTCTTCCCTTCCATATAGAGCTTCAATCAAGGGGGATCGATAACCAGCTATTGACAAGTCAACTGCAATGACACCGCCTAAAGTGAGTCTTTGGCATCCGCACCCCTGGGTCCATGTATATATATATATAGATATATATATATATATATCCATAGATAGATATAGATAGATATAGAAAGACATATCTTTGTATAGATCTGTCTCGAAGAGAACTATATATATGTTTGTGTGTGCGTGTGTATCTAAATCTCTCGAAAAATGTCCTTATATCTACATATGCTGATCGCCATGCAGCCATGGAGCGTCCAATAAATGTGGACCCTGATGCATCTCCGGAATGAAAACAATGCTGCTTAACCCAGGCACGCGTACTGCAGGTACTGCTGATGAGAAAGCTTGTGCCCACTCCACAGCGCATCCAGCCATCTGCCCTGCACTGTGTAGTCCTTGAACGCCTCGTAGGAGCTGGGGGCAACGAAATGGGTTCCTACCTGCACAGATCGCCCGGGTGAATTCCACCCAGCACTCAAGGCATGTCAGCCGAGGAAATGATCTGGTGGTGGGTCCAGACAATTAGATAGATGTGATGCTGGCGACGAAACAATCTACATATGCCGCTTGCTGTCAATTCCTGTCTCTGCAAACGGCCATTTATCGCGAAGCAAAAAGTTTCTTTCGCGCATCCTTCGCGAACTGCATGTGTATCTTTCGCGCAACCCATGTTGAGCAATAACTCCGCTTATGAAGATTCGATCGGCACAGGCCAAATCACACCAAATTAGCACGGAAAAGTGCTTCATAGCTTGCAAACATTGTGCTAGCATCACGGAACCCCTGCGCGAACAGGTTCTTGCTGCTGAGAACTTTTTTAGCAAGGCTTACTGGGCCACACGCCCTTCAAAATGCCCTTTAACTTTACCTAGTCTTTTGCAGCACTGCGTGCACTGTCGTGCAAAGACTTGTCTCCGCAGACCACAGCCAGGAGCACGGGGGGGCGGCAAAGGAATAAGCAACACCAGGTGCCTTGGTGTTTGTCTCTTGCAAAGTGTCCCTGTTCGAAGCTTGCTGCTGCATTTCGCGGTGTTTCTTGAGACTTCAGAAAGCACGTTAGGCAGGACAGCGGCAGGTGCAAGGATGTGCTTGGCCACCATGGTATTTGGCTCTGGCGAAGCGTGACCTTCGAAGCTGGCTGCTACTATGACGGGAAAAGCCAAATGGTGCGGTCCCCAGTCTCCTGCCGGACCCCCGACAGCAGGGAGGCGGTGGTAGCCCTTAAACAAGCGGTACTGTAGACAATGAGGATGATGCATTCTAGCCACCGTTCGCGACACTTTCGCGAAGCAAACAGTTTCTGTTTCGCAAACAAACTTCGCGCGGGGTCCCAGCACAAATGAACTGTGTTTGCAATTGAAACTCGTTATCAGACCTTCAGATGGATCACCACATATATATGTTTATATGCAGATATATATTTCGATATATCGATAGTGATAATTGAATCAATCTAAAAAGAAGAGGATTGCCTATGCAAGACCAACCACGTAGATAGCGTCCAATGAGTTCAGTTCATCCAAAACCGGCTCGTGGGTGCCCAGACCAAGGTGGCCTACAAAATGTTTGACTGCAAACGATCTGCTGCAAAGCTGCCAGGTCTACTGATGATCAACTAGAAGCTACGTCAGCTGCTGGCCACACGATCGGATTAGTGACAAAGGTGGCCTACATGAACTGCAACTTCCAACATGAGATAGAATGTCGTTACAAGGTAACCCAACGGAGATGCACCTTTGCAGCCCAAACGTAAAAATGTCCTTGGTCTGCCGCATCTCGCCAGCGTGCGCCCCGTGCCCGACATGGGGAAAGATTGGGCTGAATGCCCTTGAAACGGAGCGCAGTGCATGATTGCCAGTCGACGGGGCGGGCGAATTCCAGGAAGCAATGAATATGTAGACGGCCAGCATCCTCCGAACGCAAACTTGATTCCATCGTGGCACTCCATTTGCCGACCCACTCACACGTTGCAAGCCAAGTAAGGAACTCATCGAAATCCGCCAGCTGCCGCTGCAAGGAATTGTAGGTTACCAACACTGCTCGTGCTCGAAGACGAAAAGGGCGGGCATCACCTGTGAAAAATGTGCAACAATGAAGTGGCTGCGACTAGGACTCATGACTTTACCCCTTCTAGTTCAGTCTCTCCCATCTGCATGCAAGGCTGAGGCTTGCCTACTGTCACTGATGCATGTCATGTCCATCCACTGCTCTAGGTCTCTTACCCTCCGGAAAGCACCGTCCCGGATGCAGGGACAGAATGGCAACTACTTGCGGTTTGACCTGGTCCTGGGGCTGCTGCCATATCCACATCCTCTTGGGTCGATGCTGCTGCACCAGCTTCGTCTGCTGCTGCAACGCCCTGCAAAGCTGATTAGAAACAGTGTGAACCAGAAGGCCGTGCAAACCCAGCGAATGGTAGCACCAACCAGGACGGCTGAGCACGTCGCAGCAGGGTGAGAAATGTGAAAAGTGACCCGAACAACGGGTCGCAGTCTTTAGGCATCCCGCAACAGGTGAGGCACCTCATAGAGGTCAATGATGTCTCGCAGCTTCTGAGTGTCACTCGGAGACAAGGTGCAGTTCTCCAGGCGCTGTCGTTGCGCTGCAAGTCGGCGCGAGACAATTCACCCCGAAATTTCGGCACCTCGAGCTGGTTGGCTTGCAGCAGTTCCCGCAACGACCCGCACGCAGCACGCTTCCGTGTCGTGGAGGATCTCATGGCTCGGCCCAAGTGCAATGCGGAAACATCCTGTTTGCATGGCATGTCTTGGGTGCAAGGCTCCAATTCGATGTGCTACGTCAGTTGCTTGCGACACCCCGCTTTGCTGTCAGGTGGCCCATTTCCTTTGGAGAGGGCTTGACACTAGAAACAGCAAGGAACTCACCACCACTTCCTTAAAGCAGAATGCAGGTCACAGGCTTGAGCATGAAAAAAGCACATGGAGCAGATAGTCTGCTAGGATTCCATTGTCACAAACAGCTGGACGTGCATATGGCCCACAGGTCTGGAAAAAGCGTGTCGACCGTTGACACCCAGGAATGCTGCTGATGATTTCCGCTAGAGAAATGTGACTGGTATAGGCACGTGTCTGAGTAGCAATATCTACAGAGACGGTCTGCCCCAGAAACAAAACCGCTCACGGCCCATGTTTTCACCCGACGTGACTGCAGTTCTCTCCGGCTGCCGCTTCGCACACGTGCGATCCACAGACGCCATGCTGCGACAGCACTGCAAAAAAAAGGAAGGGAAGCTGGAAGAAGGGGTGGAAAAGAGGTAGATGTGATGTGGGAACATGGCCGCTGCAAATGATGGAATGGGAAGGATGTGCATGGGGGTAATGTCTAAAAGCTGCTGTTGCTGCTGCGCGCGACAGTACGCAATTACTATAGGCGGGACCGCAGCGGGACCGCGGCGGGACCGCAAAATGTGGGAATTCCCACGATTCCAGGTTGCAGGCGGGACCGGTCCCGCCGTCGGCGGGACCACTTTACCTGTGAATTTATAGGAGCGGAACCGCATACCCCGTTTGGGAATTATAATAATATACCAGGGGGGTCAGGTGATGTTTTGGAGGTGGGGTGTGGGAAGATTCTTGGGGAGGTGATGTTTTGGAGGTGGGGTGTGGGAAGATTCTTGGGGAGATATCTTGTCTATCTAGCGTTGTATCCCTGGATGTCTTCTAAATGGGGTCTCTGACCGCGCATGTCTTCCAAGCGCTTTGTCTTCGACATGGCGCTTGCAAGTCTGCGGTTTCCAGCTTTCACTCCTGCCGCGCTATGCCTTTGGCATTGGGATTTTCAGCCTTGACATGGCCTCATTCCAAGCGCTCTATGTCTTGACCATGGCGCTTGCAAGTCTGCGGTTGCCAGCTTTCCCTCCTAGTGTCCATGCCTTTGGCATGGTGCTTTCGAACCTTCACATGGCCGCTCTCACTCAAGCGCTCTATGTCTTTGGCATGGCGCTTTCCACATAGTGCACGGCTTGACTCTACTCATGCGGGCTTGCCATTGGATGCATGCGACGTGCCAGCAGCCACGTCAAATCACTCACATCCAGCTTTTCTGCTTGTCGTAGAAGACGTCTTCGTTTCCTTTCCTGCAGGCTATGGAGTACATGTCTTTCAACATGGGTTCAGCGTTCACATGTCCCACCTGCACTCACGAAAATACACCGTATCCATGCATTTACATGCACTCTCCTGGTTCTGTAGTTCTTTGGTGGCTGCTGCTAACTGGCGTTTCAAATTTTTGCGCTCTTCCTTCAGCACAGCAACCCTATCAGCCGCGGCCGGTGGGGCTGCAGCTGCCGCGGCGTTTGCATCAGCAGCGGACATGGCACTCAAGGCGGGCGAACACCAGGCTTGCTCCACTCAAACTGCATGCAGTCCTCAAGATGATCCTGTGTTCTCTTTGTGCTTGCCTGGTACCTCCTTTTCACCCCTGTTCACGACCCCAGAAACATGGCTACGAGAATGTGACAAATGGTCATGCACCGATGTACCCTGATAGTATGTCTGCCAATGTGTGCTCTGCCGCGCAATTTTTCTCCCGGCTCGCACCTCGTCACAACAGAGCCGTGTACGCGTACTCCATACGGCGTCGCTCAGGCCAGATGCTTTGCATGGCTTCTTTAGAGGGCTTGCTGCCTGGAGGCATATGCAGTGGCATATCCATAAATTTTCGCAACTCCGTATGGAGGTGCGCCGTATCGGGCGGCTTCGCCGCACCAACAGATTCAAAGTGCGTTTCCAACTCTTGCCGGCAAAGTAGCTGGGACACTGCATGAGTTCAAAAAGCCAGGCTAACGGGTCTATCAAACCCTCACAGGACCCTGCCCTCAGTTCCTGGTACTTCCTCTTCAAATGTGTTTTCAATGGGTGGAAACCTGCTATATCTAACGGTTGGATTTTGTCTGTACATCCGGCTGGTATGTACAGGAGCTGGACACCATTGCGCCGAGCGCACACCATTGTTTCCTTTGCGAGATGTGAGGACGCAACATCCAGCAACAAGATAGGTTGAAATGGATAAGGTTTTAAGACTTTGCCTAGATCGCGCACAATCTTGGTGATGTTCTTGCAGGATGTCCAAGCACTTTTCTGACGGACTATGTGCAGCGCCGTTTGTGGCAAGCGCCGCTGGCCCCTCAGCAACTTCTGTGTCAGCTTGGTCTCAGTCCCAAAAAGGTAGTGCGGCAACTTGCCTTGAATATGCAGCGCATCACAAATGATGCTCACATAGGTCAAAGCCCCTCGCACG
Organism: Cladocopium goreaui; assembly: GCA_947184155.2. Classification (NCBI taxonomy): domain Eukaryota; class Dinophyceae; order Suessiales; family Symbiodiniaceae; genus Cladocopium; species Cladocopium goreaui. Next base: position 21,690 of record CAMXCT020004160.1, on the reverse strand, counting down.
TCTTGTTTCCGGACAGGCATGCGAAGACTGGCATGTCGTGGCAAAGCAACGCAGCCGGGCAATTGCAGCATGGTGTAGGGAATGCTAGTTTCGTCTAAATTCAAAAACAGCGGAGTCTTGTCCACAAACTTCGTGTTCACGTAGTATGAGAGTAACTGCCAAAAGGTTCTCACCTGACAGGGCGAAGCCGAGCAGGGAGGCTAGGAAAACATGACCACATGTGGGAGGAGGTCCGAATTGCAATGAGCTTGCCCGGCCCCATTTTTGAAGCCGGAAAACGGTCGCAAAAACACGACCGTGCTTGGCGCCTTAGCCTGCACCGTGACTGGGGTCCTGTGCACTTGTGACGTAGGACTTCGGCTCCGCAGGTTCCACTTGGCTCGGTAAGCGCCTGCAGACCCATTGATTCATGCGGCGAGGCGGCAAACCTCCAGGAGGCTGCCAAATCCGCGCTTTCTCTCCCACGTGGCATATGACATCCAGCGATAGCGGTGCTACAACCGACGTGGGTTGGCTCAAGCCATAACCCAGTTTGAAAGTGTTAGCCTCTGCCAGAAAACGGCTGCATGCCGCACTGGCCGTGCCCACGGTCGCGGAAGGTGAAAAAATGGTGGCTGCAAGTCTAAGTCTGTGGTGCTAAAAACAAATTTCCACCACAACCCGTGTTGTCCCTGAGGTCGGCTTGACTGCTGGCCAACAGGCAGCGAAGCGAAGCGCTAGCTCCATATTGCAGTCCGACAACACATAGACGCAACGATCGCTTTGCAAGCAAGAGGGCTAAAACCTCCAAGGTGCTTTCCTTCTTTGCTCGTATCTGGCATGCTTGGCTTGCACTCCGGCCGCTCTGTTTTCTGGCAAGTCGTCTTGCAAAGTTGCAATGGTTTCTGCTAAAGCCCACTGGAGTCGCCGCAGGTGCGTGAGCCATGGGGCAAGCTGCGGCCACCTGGGTGCTGTCTTGGATGTCTTTGCATGAAGCCTATACCCTTCTGTTGCTGGGCTGTGACTCTGTGGCATATGAATGCGAAAAATTGTGCTGTTACAGCCATTCCTGTGATCATGTGGCGCTGGATCCACACCGAAGGCCCGACAGAGCTGCTGCATGCAATCTGTGAGGATGGCTGAGCGGCGGCTGCAACAGATTTCTCCATGCTGACGCTAAACACAACCTCCTGGACTGCAACTCCTAGAAGGACCCCTTGCAACTCTTGAGAAACAATGCACGTACAGCATGCACCCACATGGCAGAAGCACATTGAGGTTCAAGCAGCTGTAGACCCCAAATCTCCCCGCAGGCGGTTTCACAAACCTAACCCAAGCCATGCCTTTCTCTACCCCATGCATGCTGTTACTCCAAAGATAACAGGCCGGTAACTGCACCAATGCTGATTCTCGGAATCCATGGTTCGTCATCATCATCCCAGTATTGATTCTCTAGGTGTCACAATGGGGACCCTGAATAAATAACCTGAATATGAATATGTTCGTCTGTGACTGGCCTAAGCGATGAAAGTCTGGGTTTGCCTGAAATAAGGCCCGCTGAGATATCACAAAGGACATAGAATTGCAATTGTCGAACAGGATAAAGCGTGAGAATCTCTGTCTAATGTTGTACTCAGACCAGCGGCCGTGGCACCTGGACAATTTGAATGAAAGGAGGCTTTCTGGATATACGTAGGCAAAACGAAATGGAGGCATTTTTCCAAGGTGCTTTGCCACGCTCGAGGCGCCCGGAGCAAGAAATTTGTACCGAGAATCTAAAATGGAATACTGTTTGGCCCAGTCTTCGACTCGGGCAACCACTTCTGGCAAAAATGGCTTTTGCAATGGCTGGAGCTGGGCCACCACTTGGCCGCTCACGTCGAGGCGACTTTTCGCTCTCCTGCTGCATGACTGCTTCCACAGCGCGTTTTGCGGGTGATATAGCCCAAGCGCACCTGCAACCTGCTGCACACGGTGTTGACACTTTTTTATAGTGATAATTCTGGAGACATTGGCCCTCTTTCTGAAAATGCATCTATAGAATCAGAGAACCCCAAGGTATTTTCAAGTTGACAATCTCTTTAGATCGCTGCTCCCCCAAGTCACTCTCGTAGAGCCGTTTTTTGGTTGGGGGGTTTAGTTGGCCTTCTATAAAATCAGGCTCCCCAAGTGTCATTCATTGACAGCTGACCTGAATGCTCCAGTTGCTCTTGCCTACCTACCTTAATGCATCCCCAATTTTATAGAGCTCAAAGGCTCCAAGTGTTCACTGTCAACCCTTCGATTATATACAAGGATGATCAATGATGATGAACGGAATTGTTGTGGGAAATTGTTCTGGCAATACTTCTCTATAGAATTGAAGAACATGACATACACCCAAAGAGAACAGATCCAACTATAGAATCGCAGGGGCTAAGGCTTCTGCTGACTAGGACTCAGTGCTGTATTCAACATGAAATCTCTTAGAATCAGAGGCCCCAAGGTCCTCTATAACAATTGAAGCGTTGACACTGGGTAGGTACCCCTAACAAAGAGGGGTTAAAACGCACCATTTCCAGGACCCAACGTTCTTGTTCTGTAGGAAATTCCAAGGGGAATTTGAAGGTATCTGAAGATATGTTTACGGCAATTATTGCTTATGTTCGGACACTTATCAGACTCGAAGCAGCACTTTTATAAACAACATAGGTGTTTGTGACGTTTCCCTATTCTATGAAATGGAACCCTGCTATGAAGTGGTCCACTGAAAATTCACATTGGGTTTATGTTATGTTCCATTTCATACAATCTTTTGCGGAGTTGGTCAATATTCTGGTACCCGAAAACTGCCCGCACGCCACCCTTTCGCGAACCGTTCGCGCCCCAGCAGAATCGGGACAAGGAATTCTGATCATGTTTTCGTGCCAATGTGTTTACATAGTGGTATGCAGACCTCGTTGAATTTACGGTTTCTTTCCTCATCCACTTATTACTTGTATATTATGGTACCCATATTCCAGACCACATAAATATGATAAAGAACATTTATAGTATGGGTTAATCATTCATCCGGACATGGGTTCTTCCCTTCCATATAGAGCTTCAATCAAGGGGGATCGATAAACAGCTATTGACAAGTCAACTGCAATGACACCGCCTAAAGTGAGTCTTTGGCATCCGCACCCCTGGGTCCCATGTATATATATATAAATAGATATATATATTATATATCCATAGATAGATAGATAGATATAGAAAGACATATCTTTGTATAGATCTGTCTCGAAGAGAGATATATATATGTGTGTGTGTGTGCGTGTGTATCTAAATCTCTCGAAAAATGTCTCTATATATCTACATATGCTGATCGCCATGCAGCCATGGAGCGTCCAATAAATTGTGCCCTGATGTATCTCGGAATGGAAAACATGCTGCTTAACCCAGGCACGCGTACTGCAGGTACTGCTGATGAGAAACTTGTGCCCACTCCACAGCGCATCCAGCCATCTGCCCTGCACTGTGTAGTCCTTGAAACGCCTCGTAGGAGCTGGTTGGCAACGAAATGGGTTCCTACCTGCACAGATCGCCCGGGTGAATCCACCCAGCACTCAAGGCATGTCAGCCGAGGAAATGATCTGGTGGTGGGTCCAGACAATTAGATTAGATGTGATGCTGGCGACGAAACAATCTACATGCCGCTTGCTGTCATTCCTGTCTCTCTGCAAACGGCCATTTAGCGCGAAGCAAAAAGTTTCTTTCGCGCATCCTGCGCGAACTGCATGGTATCTTTCGCGCAAACCCATGTTGACAATATCCGCTTATGAAGATTCAATCGGCACAGGCCAAACACACCAAATTAGCACGGAAAAGTGCTTCATAGCTTGCAAACATTGTGCTAGCATCACGGAACCCCTGCGCGAACAGGTTCTTGCTGCTGAGAACTTTTTTAGCAAGGCTTACTGGGCCACACGCCCTTCAAAATGCCCTTTAACTTTACCTAGTCTTTTGCAGCACTGCGTGCACTGTCGTGCAAAGACTTGTCTCCGCAGACCACAGCCAGGAGCACGGGGGGGCGGCAAAGGAATAAGCAACACCAGGTGCCTTGGTGTTTGTCTCTTGCAAAGTGTCCCTGTTCGAAGCTTGCTGCTGCATTTCGCGGTGTTTCTTGAGACTTCAGAAAGCACGTTAGGCAGGACAGCGGCAGGTGCAAGGATGTGCTTGGCCACCATGGTATTTGGCTCTGGCGAAGCGTGACCTTCGAAGCTGGCTGCTACTATGACGGGAAAAGCCAAATGGTGCGGTCCCCAGTCTCCTGCCGGACCCCCGACAGCAGGGAGGCGGTGGTAGCCCTTAAACAAGCGGTACTGTAGACAATGAGGATGATGCATTCTAGCCACCGTTCGCGACACTTTCGCGAAGCAAACAGTTTCTGTTTCGCAAACAAACTTCGCGCGGGGTCCCAGCACAAATGAACTGTGTTTGCAATTGAAACTCGTTATCAGACCTTCAGATGGATCACCACATATATATGTTTATATGCAGATATATATTTCGATATATCGATAGTGATAATTGAATCAATCTAAAAAGAAGAGGATTGCCTATGCAAGACCAACCACGTAGATAGCGTCCAATGAGTTCAGTTCATCCAAAACCGGCTCGTGGGTGCCCAGACCAAGGTGGCCTACAAAATGTTTGACTGCAAACGATCTGCTGCAAAGCTGCCAGGTCTACTGATGATCAACTAGAAGCTACGTCAGCTGCTGCCACACGATCGGATTAGTGACAAAGGTGGCCTACATGAACTGCAACTTTCAACATGAGATAGAATGTTCGTTACAAGGTAACCCAACGGAGATGCACCTTTGCAGCCCAAACGTAAAAATGTCCTTGGTCTGCCGCATCTCGCCAGCGTGCGCCCCGTGCCCGACATGGGGAAATATTGGGCTGAATGCCCTTGAAACGGAGCGCCGTGCATGATTGCCAGTCGACGGGGCGGGCGAATTCCAGGAAGCAATGAATATGTAGACGGCCAGCATCCTCCGAACGCAACTTGATTCCATCGTGGCACTCCATTTGCCGACCCACTCACACGTTGCAAGCCAAGTAAGGAACTCATCGAAATCCGCCAGCTGCAGCTGCAAGGAATTGTAGGTTACCAACACTGCTCGTGCTCGAAGACGAAAGGGCGGGCATCACCTGTGAAAAATGTGCAACAATGAAGTGGCTGCGACTAGGACTCATGACTATAACCCTTCTAGTTCAGTCTCTCCATCTGCATGCAGGCTGAGGCTTGCCTACTGTCACTGATGCATGTCATGTCCATCCACTGCTCTAGTCTCTTACCCTCCGGAAAGCACCGTCCGGATGCAGGGACAGAATGGCAACTACTTGCGGTCTGACCTGGTCCTGGGGCTGCTGCCATATCCACATCCTCTTGGGTCGATGCTGCTGCACCAGCTTCGTCTGCTGCTGCAACGCCCTGCAAAGCTGATTAGAAACAGTGTGAACCAGAAGGCCGTGCAAACCCAGCGAATGGTAGCACCAACCAGGACGGCTGAGCAAGTCGCAGCAGGGTGAGAAATGTGAAAAGTGACCCGAACAACGGTCGCAGTCTTTAGCACCCGACAAACAGTGAGGCACCTCATAGAGGTCAATGATGTCTCGCAGCTTCTGAGTCACTCGGAGACAAGGTGCGTTCTCCAGCGCTGTCGTTGCGCTGCAAGTCGGCGCGAGACAATTCACCCCCGAAATTTCGGCACCTCGAGCTGGTTGGCTTGCAGCAGTTCCCGCAACGACCCGCACGCAGCACGCTTCCGTGTTCGTGGAGGATTCTCATGGCTCGGCCCAAGTGCAATGCGGAAACATCCTGTCCTGCATGGCATGTCTTGGGTGCAAGGCTCCAATGCGATGTGCTACGTCAGTTGCTTGCGACACCCCGCTTTGCTGTCAGGTGGCCCATTTCCTTTGGAGAGGGCTTGACACTAGAAACAGCAAGGAACTCACCACCACGTCCTTAAAGCAGAATGCAGGTCACAGGCTTGAGCATGAAAAAAGCCATGGAGCAGATAGTCCTGCTAGGATTCCATTGTCACAAACAGCTGGACGTGCATATGGCCCACAGGTCTGGAAAAAGCGTGTCGACCGTTGACACCCAGAATGCTGCTGATGATTTCCGCGAGAGAACTGTGACTGGTAGAGGCACGTGTCTGAGTAGCAATATCTACAACAGAGACGGTCTGCCCAGAAACAAAACCCTCACGGCCCATGTTTTTTCACCCGACGTGACTGCAGTTCTCTCCGGCTGCCGCTTCGCACACGTGCGATCCACAGACGCCATGCTGCGACAGCACTGCAAAAAAAGGAATGGAAGTGGAAGAAGGGGTGGAAAGAGGTAGATGTGATGTGGGAACATGGCCGCTGCAAATGATGGAATGGGAAGGATTGCATGGGGGTAATGTCTTAAAGCGCTGTTGCTGCTGCGCGCGACAGTACGCAATTACTATAGGCGGGACCGCAGCGGGACCGCGGCGGGACCGCAAAAATGTGGGAATTCCCACGATTCCAGGTTGCAGGCGGGACCGGTCCCGCCGTCGGCGGGACCACTTTACCTGTGAATTTATAGGAGCGGGACCGCATACCCGTTTGGGAATTATAATAATATACCAGGGGTCAGGTGATGTTTTGGAGGTGGGGTGTGGAAGATTCTTGGGGAGGTGATTTTTTGGAGTGGGGTGTGGGAAGATTCTTGGGGAGATATCTTGTCTATCTAGCGTTGTTCCCTGGATGTCCTTCTAAATGGGGTCTCTGGACCGCGCATGTCTCCAAGCGCTTTGTCTTCGACATGGCGCTTGCAAGTCTGCGGTTCCAGCTTACTCCTGCCGCGCTATGCTTTGGCATTGGGATTTCAGCCTTGACATGGTCTCATTCCAAGCGCTCTATGTCTTGACCATGGCGCTTGCAAGTCTGCGGTTGCCAGCTTTCCCTCCTAGTGTCCATGCCTTTGGCATGGTGCTTTCGAACCTTCACATGGCCGCTCTCACTCCAAGCGCTCTATGTCTTTGGCATGGCGCTTTCCACATAGTGCACGGCTTGACTCTACTCATGCGGGCTTGCCATTGGATGCATGCGACGTGCCAGCAGCCACGTCAAATCACTCACATCCAGCTTTCCTGCTTGTCGTAGAAGACGTCTTCGTTTCCTTCCTGCAGGCTATGGAGTACATGTCTTTCAAACATGGGTTCAGCGTTCAACATGTCCCACCTGCACTCACGAAAAGACACCGTATCCATGCATTTACATGCACTCTCCTGGTTCTGTAGTTCTTTGGTGGCTGGCTGCTAACTGGCGTTTCAAATTTTTTGCGCTCTTCCTTCAGCACAGCAACCTATCAGCCGCGGCCGGTGGGGCTGCAGCTGCCGCGGCGTTTGCATCAGCAGCGGACATGGCACTCAAGGCGGGCGAACAACAGGCTTGCTCCACTCAAACTGCATGCAGTCCTCAAGATGATCCTGTGTTCTCTTTGTGCTTGCCTGGTAACCTCCTTTTCACCCCTGTTCACGACCCCAGAACATGGCTACGAGAATGTGACAAAATGGCATGCACCGATGTACCCTGATATAATGTCTGCCAATGTGTGCTCTGCCGCGCAATTTTCCTCTCCCGGCTCGCACCTCGTCACAACAGAGCCGTGTACGCGTACGCCATACGGCGTCGCTCAGGCCAGATGCTTTGCATGGCTTCTTTAGAGGGCTTGCGCCTGGAGGCATATGCAGTGGCATATCCATAAATTTTCGCAACTCCGTATGGAGGTGCGCCGTATCGGCGGCTTCGCCGCACCAACAGATTCAAAAGTGCGTTTCCAACTCTTGCCGGCAAAGTAGCTGGGACACTGCATGAGTTCAAAAAGCCAGGCTAACGGGTCTATCAAACCCTCACAGGAACCTGCCCTCAGTTCCTGGTACTTCCTCTTCAAATGTGTTTTCAATGGGTGGAAACCTGCTATATCTAACGGTTGGATTTTGTCTGTACATCCGGCTGGTATGTACAGGAGCTGGACACCATTGCGCCGAGCGCACACCATGGTTTCCTTTTGCGAGATGTGAGGACGCAACATCCAGCAACAAGATAGGTTGAAATGGATAAGGTTTTAAGACTTTGCCTAGATCGCGCACAATCTTGGTGATGTTCTTGCAGGATGTCCAAGCAACTTTTCTGACGTACTATGTGCACGCCCGTTTGTGGCAAGCGCCGCTGGCCCCTCAGCAACTTCTGTGTCAGCTTGGTCTCAGTCCCAAAAAGGTAGTGCGGCAACTTGCCTTGAATATGCGCGCATCACAAATGAATGCTCACATAGGTCAAAGCCCCTCGCACGTCTTGTTTCCGGACAGGCATGCGAAGACTGGCATGTCGTGGCAAAGCAACGCAGCCGGGCAATTGCAGCATGGTGTAGGGAATGCTGTTTCGTCTAAATTCAAAAACAGCGGAGTCTTGTCCACAAACTTCGTGTTCACGTAGTAGGAGAGTAACTGCCAAAAGGTTCTCACCTGACAGGGCGAAGCCGAGCAGGGAGGCTAGGAAACATGACCACATGTGGGAGCAGGTCCGAATTGCAATGAGCTTGCCCGGCCCCATTTTTGGGAGCCGGAAAACGTCGCAAAAACACGACCGTGCTTGGCGCCTTAGCCTGCACCGTGACTGGGTCCCTGTGCACTTGTGGACGTAGGACTCGGCGCCGCAGGTTCCACTTGGCTCGGAAAGCGCTGCACCCATTGATTCACATGCCGGCGAGGCGGCAAACCCTCCAGGAGGCTGCCAAACCGCGCTTTCTCCCACGTGGCATAGACATCCAGCGATAGCGGTGCTACACCGACGTGGTTGCAAGCCAGAACCCAGTTGAAAGTGTTAGCCTCTGCCAGAAAAGCGGCTGCATGCCGCACTGGCCGTGCCCACGGAGTCGCGGAAGGTGAAAAAATGGCTGCAAGTCTAAGTCTGTGGTGCTCAAAAACAAATCTTCCACCACAACCCGTGTTGGTCCCTGAGGTCGGCTTGACTGCTGGCCACAGGGCAGCGAAGCGAAGCGCTAGCTCCATATTGCAGTCCAACACACATAGACGGCAACGATCGCTTTGCAAGCAAGAGGGCTAAAACCTCCAGAGGCTGCTTCCTCTTCTTTGCGGTATCTGGCATGCTTGGCTTGCACTCCGGCCGCTCTGTTTCTGGCAAGGTCTGCTTGCAAAGTTGCAATGGTTTCTGCTAAAGCCACTGGAGTCGCCGCAGGTGCGTGAGCCATGGGGCAAGGCTGCGGCCACCTGGGTGCTGTCTTGGATGTCTTTGCATGGAAGCCTATACCCTTCTGTTGCTGGGCTGTGACTCTGTGGCATATGAATGCGAAAAATTGGTGCTGTTACAGCCATGTCCTGTGACTCATGTGGCGCTGGATCCACCCGAAGGCCCGACAGAGCTGCTGCATGCAATCTGTGAGTGATGGCTGAGCGGCGGCTGCAACAGATTCTCCATGCTGACCTAAACACACCTCCTGGACTGCAACTCCTAGAAGGAACCCTTGCAACTCTGAGAAACAATGCACGTACAGCATGCACCCCACATGGCAGAAGCACATTGAGGGTTCAAGCAGCTGTAGACCCAAATCTCCCCCCGCAGGCGGTTTCACAAACCTAACCAAGCCATGCCTTTCTCTACCCCATGCAGGCTGTTACTCTCCAAATGATAACACGGGCCGGTAAGCTGCACCAAATGCTGATTCTCGCGAATCCATGGTTCGTCATCATCCCAGTCAGTTGATTCATCTATGGTGATCACAATGGGGACCCTGAATAAATAAACCTGATATGAGAAATATGTTCGTCTGTGACTGGCCTAAGCGATGAAAGTCTGGTTTGCCTGAAATAAGGCCCGCTGAGATAGCACAAAGGACATAGAATTGCAATTGTCGAACAGGATAAAGCCGTGAGAATCTCTGTCGTAATGTTGTAACTCAAGCGGCCGTGGCACCTGGACAGTTTTGAATGAAAGGAGGCTTCTGGATATACGTAGGCAAAACGAAATGGAGGCATTTTGCCAAGGTGCTTTTTGCCAGCGCGCGAAGGCGCCCGAGCACAAGAAATTTGTACCGAGAATCTAAAATGGAATACTGTTTGGCCCCAGTCTTCGACTCGGGCAACCACTTCTGGCAAAAATGGCTTTGCAATGGCTGGAGCTGGCCACCACTTCGGCCTGCTCACGTCGGAGCGACTTTCGCTCTCCTGCTGCATGACTGCTTCCACAGCGCGTTTGCGGTGATATAGCCCAAGCGACCTGCAAACCTGCTGCACACGGTGTTGACCACTTTTATAGTGATAATTCTGGAGACATTGGCCCTCTTTCTGAAAATGCATCTATAGATCAGAGACCCCAAGGTATTTTCAGTTGACAATCTCTTTAGAATCGCTGCCCCCAAGTCACTCTCGTAGAGCCGTTTTTTGGTTGGGGGGGTTAGTGGCCTTCTATAAAATCAGGCTCCCCAAGTTCATTCATTGACAGCTGACCTGAATGCTCAGTTGCTCTTGCCTACCTTACCTTATGCATTCCCAATTTATAGAGCTCAAAGGCTCCAAGTGTTCACTGTCAACCTCTTCGATTATTATATACAGGATGATCAATGATGATGAACGAATTGTTGTGGGAAATTTGTTCTGCCAATACTTCTCTATAGAATTGAAGAACATGACATACACCCAAAAGAGAACAGAATCCAACTAGAATCGCAGTGGCTAAGGCCTTCGCTGACTAGGAACTCAGTGCTGTATTCAACATGAAATCTCTATACGAATCAGAGGCCCAAGGCCTCTATACAATTGAAGCTTGACACTGGGTAGGTACCCCTAAACAAAGCAGGGGGTTAAAACGCACCAATTTTCCAGACCCAACGTTCTTGATTCTGTAGAGGAAATTCCAAGGGGATATTTGAAGGTATCTGAAGATATGTTTACGGCCAAATTATTGCTTATGTTCGGACACGTTATCAGACTCGAAGCAGCACTTTTATAACCAACATAGGTGTTTGTGACGTTCCCTATTCTATGAAATGGACCTGCTATGAATGGTTCCCACTGAAATTCACATTGGGTTTATGTTATGTTCCATTTCATACAAATCTTTTCGGAGTTGGTCAATATTTCTGGTACCCGAAAAAACCCGCACGCCACCCTTTCGCGAACCGTTCGCGCCCCAGCAGAATCGGGACAAGGAATTCTGATCATGTTTTCGTGCGCAATGTGTTTTATACATATGGTATCAGACCTCGTGAATTTTAAGGTTTTCTCCTCCCACTTTATTACTTGTATATTATGGTACCCATATTCCCCCACATAAAATATGATAAAGAAACATTTATAGTATGGGTTTAATCATCATTTCATCCGGACATGGGGTTCTTCCCTTCCATATAGAGCTCAATCAAGGGGATCGATAAACAGCTATTGACAAGTCAACTGCAATGACACCGCCTAAAGTGAGGTCTTTGGCATCCGCACCCCTGGTCCATGTATATAATATATATAAATACATATATATATATATCCATAGATAGATTAGATAGAAAACATATCTTTGTATAGATCTGTCTCGAAGAGATAGATATATATATATGTGTGGTGTGTGCGTGTGTATCTAAATCTCTCGAAAAATGTCCTCTATATATCTACATATGCTGATCGCCATGCAGGCCATGGAGCGTCCAATAAATGTGGACACCTGATGTATCTCCGGAATGAAAACAATGCTGCTTAACCCAGGCAAACGCGTACTGAGGTACTGCTGATGAGAAGCTTGTGCCCACTCCACAGCGCATCCAGCCATCTGCCCCGCACTGTGTAGTCCTTGAACGCCTCGTAGGAGCTGGTGGCAACGAAATGGGTTCCTACCTGCACAGACGCCCGTGTGAATTCCACCCAGCACTCAAGCATGTCAGCCGAGGAAATGATCTGGTGTGGGTCCGACAATTAGATTAGATGTGATGCTGGCGACGAACAATCTACATATGCCGCTTGCTGTCAATTCCTGTCTCTGCAAACGCCATTTATATGCGAAGCAAAAGTTTCTTTCGCGCATCCTTCGCGAACTGCAATGTGTATCTTTCGCGCAACCCATGTGAGCAATAACTCCTCTTATGAAGATTCAATCGGCACAGGCCAAATCACACCAAATTAGCACGAAAAGTGCTCATACCTTGCAAACATTGTGCAGCATCACGGAATCCCCTGCGCGAACAGGTTCTTGCTGCTGAGGAACTTTTAGCAAGGCTTAATGGGCCACGCCCTTCAAAATGCCCTTTAACTTTACCTAGTCTTTTGCAGCACTGCTGCAACTGTCGTGCAAAGACTTGTCTCCGCAGACCACAGCCAGGAGCACTGGGGGCGGCAAAAGGAAAAGCAAACACCAGGTGCCTTGGTGTTTGGCTCTTGCAAAGTGTCCCTGTTCGAAGCTTGGCTGCTGCTTTCGCGGTTGTTTTCTTGAGACTTCAGAAAGCAACGTTAGGCAGGACCAGCGGCAGTGCAAGGATGTGCTTGGCCACCATGGGTATTTGCTCTGGCGAAGCGTGAACCTTCGGAAGCTGGCTGCTACCTATGAGGGAAAAGCCAATGTGCGGTCCCAGTCTCCTGCCGGACCCCGACAGCAGGGAGGCGGTGGTAGCCCTTAACAAGCGGTACTGTAGACAATGGGATGATGCTTCTAGCCACCGTTCGCGACACTTTCGCGAAGCAAACAGTTTTCTGTTTCGCAAACAAACTTTCGCGCGGGTCCCAGCACAAATGAACTGTGTTTGCAATTGAAACTCGTTATCAGGACCTTCAGATGGATCACCACATATATATGTTTATATGCAGGAGATATATTTCGATATATCGAGAGTGATAAATCTTGAATCAATGCGTACAAAGAAGAAGGATTGCCTATGCAAGACCCACCACGTAGATAGCGATCCAATGAGTTCAGTTCATCCAAATCAGGCTCGTGGGTGCCCAGACCAAGGTGGCCTACAAAATGTTTGACTGCAAACACGATCTGCTGCAAAGCTGCCAGGTCTACTGATGATCAACTAAAAGCTACGTCATGCTGCTGCCACACGATCGGATTAGTGACAAAGGTGGCCTACATGAACTGCAACTTTCAACATGAGATAGAATGTCGTTACAAGGTAACCCAACGGAGATGCACCTTTGCAGCCCAAACGTAAAAATGTCCTTGGTCGGCCGCATCTCGCCAGCGTGCGCCCCGTGCCCGACATGGGGAAAGATTGGGCTGAATGCCCTTGAAACGGAGCGCCGTGCATGATTGCCAGTCGACGGGGCGGGCGAATTCCAGGAAGCAATGAATATGTAGACGGCCAGCATCCTCCCAACGCAAACTTGATTCCATCGTGGCACTCCATTTGCCGACCCACTCACACGTTGCAAGCCAAGTAAGGAACTCATCGAAATCCGCCAGCTGCAGCTGCAAGGAATTGTAGGTTACCAACACTGCTCGTGCTCGAAGACGAAAGGGCGGGCATCACCTGTGAAAAATGTGCAACAATGAAGTGGCTGCGACTAGGACTCATGACTATAACCCTTCTAGTTCAGTCTCTCCATCTGCATGCAGGCTGAGGCTTGCCTACTGTCACTGATGCATGTCATGTCCATCCACTGCTCTAGTCTCTTACCCTCCGGAAAGCACCGTCCGGATGCAGGGACAGAATGGCAACTACTTGCGGTCTGACCTGGTCCTGGGGCTGCTGCCATATCCACATCCTCTTGGGTCGATGCTGCTGCACCAGCTTCGTCTGCTGCTGCAACGCCCTGCAAAGCTGATTAGAAACAGTGTGAACCAGAAGGCCGTGCAAACCCAGCGAATGGTAGCACCAACCAGGACGGCTGAGCAAGTCGCAGCAGGGTGAGAAATGTGAAAAGTGACCCGAACAACGGTCGCAGTCTTTAGCACCCGACAAACAGTGAGGCACCTCATAGAGGTCAATGATGTCTCGCAGCTTCTGAGTCACTCGGAGACAAGGTGCAGTTCTCCAGGCGCTGTCGTTGCGCAGCAAAGTCGGCGCGAGACAATTCACCCCGAAATTTCGGCACCTCGAGCTGGTTGGCTTGCAGCAGTTCCCGCAACGACCCGCACGCAGCACGCTTCCGTGTCGTGGAGGATCTCATGGCTCGGCCCAAGTGCAATGCGGAAACATCCCGTCTGCATGGCATGTCTTGGGTGCAAGGCTCCAATGCGATGTGCTACGTCAGTTGCTTGCGACACCCCGCTTTGCTGTCAGGTGGCCCATTTCCTTTGGAGAGGGCTTGACACTAGAAACAGCAAGGAACTCACCACCACGTCCTTAAAGCAGAATGCAGTCACAGGCTTGAGCATGAAAAAAGCACATGGAGCAGATAGTCTGCTAGGATTCCATTGTCACAAACAGCTGGACGTGCATATGGCCCACAGGTCTGGAAAAAGCGTGTCGACCGTTGACACCCAGGAATGCTGCTGATGATTTCCGCGAGAGAACTGTGACTGGTAGGAGGCACGTGTCTGAGTAGCAATATCTACAGAGACGGTCTGCCCCAGAAACAAATCCGCTCACGGCCCATGTTTTCACCCGACGTGACTGCAGTTCTCTCCGGCTGCCGCTTCGCACACGTGCGATCCACAGACGCCATGCTGCGACAGCACTGCAAAAAAAAGTAATGGAAGCTGGAAGAAGGGGTGGAAAAGAGGTAGATGTGATGTGGGAACATGGCCGCTGCAAATGATGGAATGGGAAGGATGTGCATGGGGGTAATGTCTTAAAGCTGCTGTTGCTGCTGCGCGCGACAGTACGCAATTACTATAGGCGTGACCGCAGCGGGACCGCGGCGGGACCGCAAAATGTGGGAATTCCCACGATTCCAGGTTGCAGGCGGGACCGGTCCCGCCGTCGGCGGGACCACTTTACCTGTGAATTTATAGAAGCGGGACCGCATACCCCGTTTGGGAATTATAATAATATACCAGGGGGGTCAGGTGATGTTTTGGAGGTGGGGTGTGGGAAGATTCTTGGGGAGGTGATGTTTTGGCGGTGGGGTGTGGGAAGATTCTTGGGGAGATATCTTGTCTATCTAGCGTTGTATCCCTGGATGTCTTCTAAATGGGGTCTCTGGACCGCGCATGTCTTCCAAGCGCTTTGTCTTCGACATGGCGCTTGCAAGTCCGCGGTTTCCAGCTTTCACTCCTGCCGCGCTATGCCTTTGGCATTGGGATTTTCAGCCTTGACATGGTCTCATTCCAAGCGCTCTATGTCTTGACCATGGCGCTTGCAAGTCTGCTGTTGCCAGCTTTCCCTCCTAGTGTCCATGCCTTTGGCATGGTGCTTTCGAACCTTCACATGGCCACTCTCACTCCAAGCGCTCTATGTCTTTGGCATGGCGCTTTCCACATAGTGCACGGCTTGACTCTACTCATGCGGGCTTGCCATTGGATGCATGCGACGTGCCAGCAGCCACGTCAAATCACTCTCATCCAGCTTTCCTGCTTGTCGTAGAAGACGTCTTCGTTTCCTTTCCTGCAGGCTATGGAGTACATGTCTTTCAACATGGGTTCAGCGTTCACATGTCCCCCCTGCACTCACGAAAAGACCCCGTATCCATGCATTTACATGCACTCTCCTGGTTCTGTAGTTCTTTGGTGGCTGCTGCTAACTGGCGTTTCAAATTTTTGCGCTCTTCCTTCAGCACAGCAACCCTATCAGCAGCGGCCGGTGGGGCTGCAGCTGCCGCGGCGTTTGCATCAGCAGCGGACATGGCACTCAAGGCGGGGGGGTGTTGTATGAAAAAGGGAGGGAGAAGAGAGTAAGAGCAAGGGAGGGAGGGTAACGAACGGTGGAAGGGAAAAAAGACGAAGCCACCATGGGTCAACGAGCTCCAAAACACCCAAAACATCCCAGAAACACAAAAAAAAGGCCCCCCCAAACTTGCATGCAGGTCCTCAAGATGATCCTGTGTTCTCTTTGTGGCTTGCCTGGTACCTCCTTTCACCCCTTGTTCACGGACCCCAGAAACATGGCTACGACGCAATGTTGACAAAATGGTTCATGCACCGGATGGTACCAGATAGTATGTCTGCCAATGTGTGCTCTGCCGCGCAATTTTTCCCCCGGCTCGCACCTCGTCACAACAGAGCCGTGTACGCGTACGCCATACGGCGTCGCTCAGGCCAGATGCTTTGCATGGCTTCTTTAGAGGGCTTGCTGCTGGAGGCATATGCAGTGGCATATCCATAAATTTTCGCAACTCCGTATGGAGGTGCGCCGTATCGGGCGGCTTCGCCGCACCAACAGATTCAAAAGTGCGTTTCCAACTCTTGCCGGCAAAGGAGCTGGGACACTGCATGAGGTCAAAAAGCCAGGCTAACGGGTCTATCAAACCCTCACAGGAACCTGCCCTCAGTTCCTGGTACTTCCTCTTCAAATGTGTTTTCAATGGGTGGAAACCTGCTATATCTAACGGTTGGATTTTGTCTGTACATCTGGCTGGTATGTACAGGAGCTGGACACCATGGCGCCGAGCGCACACCATGGTTTCCTTTGCGAGATGTGAGGACGCAACATCCAGCAACAAGATAGGTTGAAAGGGATAAGGTTTTAAGACTTTGCCTAGATCGCGCACAATCTTGGTGATGTTCTTGCAGGATGTCCAAGCACTTTTCTGACGTACTATGTGCAGCGCCGTTTGTGGCAAGCGCCGCTGGCCCATCAGCAACTTCTGTGTCAGCTTGGTCTCAGTCCCAAAAAGGTAGTGCGGCAACTTGCCTTGAATATGCGGCGCATCACAAATGATGCTCACATAGGTCAAAGCCCCTCGCACGTCTTGTTTCCGGACAGGCATGCGAAGACTGGCATGTCGTGGCAAAGCAACGCAGCCGGGCCATTGCAGCATGGTGTAGGGAATGCTAGTTTCGTCTAAATTCAAAAACAGCGGAGTCTTGTCCACAAACTTCGTGTTCACGTAGTAGGAGAGTACCTGCCAAAAGGTTCTCACCTGACAGGGCGAAGCCGAGCAGGGAGGCTAGGAAAACATGACCACATGTGGGAGGAGGTCCGAATTGCAATGAGCTTGCCCGGCCCCATTTTTGGAGCCGGGAAACGGTCGCAAAAACACGACCGTGCTTGGCGCCTTAGCCTGCACCGTGACTGGGTCCCTGTGCACTTGTGGACGTAGGACTCGGCGCCGCAGGTTCCACTTGGCTCGGAAGCGCTGGACCCATTGATTCACATGCCGGCGAGGCGGCAAACCCTCCAGGAGGCTGCCAAACCGCGCTTTCTCCCACGTGGCATAGACATCCAGCGATAGCGGTGCTACACCGACGTGGTTGCAAGCCAGAACCCAGTTGAAAGTGTTAGCCTCTGCCAGAAAAGCGGCTGCATGCCGCACTGGCCGTGCCCACGGAGTCGCGGAAGATGAAAAAATGTGCTGCAAGTCTAAGTCTGTGGTGCTCAAAAACAAATCTTCCACCACAACCCGTGTTGTCCCTGAGGTCGGCTTGACTGCTGGCCACAGGGCAGCGAAGCGAAGCGCTAGCTCCATATTGCAGTCCGACAACACATAGACGGCAACGATCGCTTTGCAAGCACGAGGGCTAAAACCTCCAGAGGCTGCTTCCTTCTTTGCTCGGTATCTGGCATGCTTGGCTTGCACTCCGGCCGCTCTGTTTCTGGCAAGGTCTGCTTGCAAAGTTGCAATGGGTTCTGCTAAAGCCACTGGAGTCGCCGCAGGTGCGTGAGCCATGGGGCAAGGCTGCGGCCACCTGGGTGCTGTCTTGGATGTCTTTGCATGGAAGCCTATACCCTTCTGTTGCTGGGCTGTGAATCTGTGGCATATGAATGCGAAAAATTGGTGCTGTTACAGCCATGTCCTGTGACTCATGTGGCGCTGGATCCACACCGAAGGCCCGACAGAGCTGCTGCATGCAATCTGTGAGTGATGGCTGAGCGGCGGCTGCAACAGATTCTCCATGCTGAACTAAACACAACCTCCTGGACTGCAACTCCTAGAAGGAAACCCTTTGCAAACTTGGGAGAAAAAGGAGAAGAAGAGAGAGAGAAGAGGGAAGAAGCAACAATGCCGTTTTACAGCATGCACCCACATGGCAGAAGCACATTGAGGGTTCAAGCAGCTGTAGACCCAAATCTCCCCCGAAGGCGGTTTCACAAACCTAACCCAAGCCATGCCTTTCTCTACCCCATGCAGGCTGTTACTCCAAATGATAACACGGGCCGGTAAGCTGCACCAAATGCGGATTCTCGCGAATCCATGGTTCGTCATCATCCCAGTCAGTTGATTCATCTATGGTGATCACAATGGGGACCCTGAATAAATAAACCTGATATGAGAAATATGTTCGTCTGTGACTGGCCTAAGCGATGATGATGGGTTTGCCTGAAATAAGGCCCGCTGAGATAGCACAAAGGACATAGAATTGCAATTGTCGAACAGGATAAAGCCGTGAGAATCTCTGTCGTAATGTTGTAACTCAGCGGCTGTGGCGCCCTGGACAGTTTGAATGAAAGGAGGCTTCTGGATATACGTAGGCAAAACGAAATGGAGGCATTTTGCCAAGGTGCTTTTGCCAGCGCGCGAAGGCGCCGGGAGCACAAGAAATTTGTACCGAGAATCTAAAATGGAATACTGTTTGGCCCAGTCTTCGACTCGGGCATCCACTTCTGGCAAAAATGGCTTTTGCAATGGCTGAGCTGAGCCACCACTTCGGGCCTGCGCTGCTCACGTCGGAGGCGACGCTTTCGATTCCTGCGTGCATGACTGCTTCCAAGCGCGTATTGCAGGGTGGGGCCAGGCCGGTGGATATAGCCCAAGCGCTCCTGCAACCTGCTGCACACGGTGTTGACACTTTTATAGTGATAATTCTGGAGGCATTGGCCCTCTTTCTGAAAATGCATCTATAGAATCAGAGACCCCAAGGTATTTTCAAGTTGACAATCTCTTTAGAATCGCTGCCCCCAAGTCACTCTCGTAGAGCCGTTTTTTGGTTGGGGGGGTTAGTTGGCCTTCTATAAAATCAGGTTCCCCAAGTGTCATTCATTGACAGCTGACCTGAATGCTCCAGTTGCTCTTGCCTACCTTACCTTATGCATTCCCAATTTTATAGAGCTCAAAGGCTCCAAGTCTTCACTGTCAACCTCTTCGATTATATACAAGGATGATCAATGATGATGAACGAATTGTTGTGGGAAATTTGTTCTGCCAATACTTCTCTATAGAATTGAAGAACATGACATACACCCAAAGAGAACAGATCCAACTATAGAATCGCAGAGGCTAAGGCTTTCTGCTGACTAGGACTCAGTGCTGTATTAACATGAAATCTCAGTATGAATCGAGCCCCCAAGGTCCTCTATACAATTGAAAGCGGTGACACTGGGAGGTACCCTAAAACAAAGCAGGGGGTTAAAACGCACCATTTTCCAGGACCCCAACGTTCTTGAGTCTGCAGAGGGAAATGTCAAGGGGGGGATATTTGAAGGTATCTGAAGACATATGTTACGGCCAAATTATTGCTTATGTGCGGACACTTTAGCAGACTCGAAGCAGCACTTTTATAAACAACATAGGTGTTTGTGACGTTCCCTATTCTATGAAATGGACCTGCTATGAAGTGGTCCCACTGAAATTCACATTGGGTTTATGTTATGTTACATTTCATACAAATCTTTTCGGAGTTGGTCAATATTCTGGTACCCGAAAACTGCCCGCACGCCACCCTTTCGCGAACCGTTCGCGCCCCAGCAGAATCGGGACAAGGAATTCTGATCATGTTTTCGTGCGCATATGTGTTTATAAATAGTGGTATGCAGACCTCGTTGAATTTTAAGGTTTCTCCATCCCACTTTATTACTTGTTTATTATGGTACCCATATTCCAGACCACATAAAATATGATAAAGAAACATTTATAGTATGGGTTTAATCATTTCATCCGGACATGGGTTCTTCCCTTCCATATAGAGCTTCAATCAAGGGGGATCGATAAACAGCTATGGACAAGGCAACTGCAATGACACCGCCTAAAGTGAGTCTTTGGCATCCGCACCCCTGGGTCCATGTATATATATATAGATATATATCCATAGATAGATATAGATAGATATAGAAAGACATATCTTTGTATAGATCTGTCTCGAAGAGATATATATATATATGTGTGTGTGTGTGCGTGTGTATCTAAATCTCTCGAAAAATGTCTCTATATATCTACATATGCTGATCGCCATGCAGCAATGGAGCGTCCAATAAATGTGGACCCTGATGTATCTCCGGAATGAAAACAATGCTGCTTAACCCAGGCACGCGTACTGCAGGTACTGCTGATGAGAAAGCTTGTGCCAACTCCACAGCGCATCCAGCCATCTGCCCTGCACTGTGTAGTCCTTGAACGCCTCGTAGGAGCTGGTGGCAACGAAATGGGTTCCTACCTGCACAGATCGCCCGGGTGAATTCCACCAAGCACTCAAGGCATGTCAGCCGAGGAAATGATCTGGTGGTGGGTCCAGACAATTAGATTAGATGTGATGCTGGCGACGAAACAATCTACATATGCCGCTTGATGTCAATTCCTGTCTCTGCAAACGGCCATTTATCGCGAAGCAAAAAGTTTCTTTCGCGCATCCTTCGCGAACTGCATGTGTATCTTTCGCGCAACCCATGTTGAGCAATACCTCCGCTTATGAAGATTCAATCGGCACAGGCCAAATACCACCAAAATTAGCAAGGAAAAGATGCTCATAGCTTGCAAAAAAATTGTGCTAGCATTCAGGAAGTCCCCTTCTGCGAACAGGTTTTTTGCTTGAACTGAGGAAATTTTTAGCAAGGATACTGCGGCCACAGCCCTTCAAAAATGCCCTTAACGTTACCTAGTCTTGCAGCCACTTTTGGCCGTGCGGCAACTGTCGTGTGCAAAGACCCTTGTCTCGAAGACCCCACAGCCAGGAGCACGGGGGGGCGGCAAAGGAAAAACAAACACTAGGTGCCCTTGGTTTGGCTCTGAAAAGTGGCCCGTTCGACACGCTTGGCCTGTGCACTTCGCCGTTGTTTCTTGAGACTTCAGAAAAGCAAGTAGCAGGACCAGCGGAAGGTGCTAAGGAAAGGATGTGTGCTTGGCCACCATGGTATTTGGCTCTGGCGAAGCGTGACCTTCGGAAGCTGGCTGCTACCTATGAAGGGAAAAGCCAAGGTGCGGTCCCAGTCTCCTGCCGGACCCCCGACAGCAGGGAGGCGGTGGTAGCCCTTAACAAGCGGTACTGTAGACAATGAGGATGATGCATTCTAGCCACCGTTCGCGACACTTTCGCGAAGCAAACAGTTTCTGTTTCGCAAACAAATTTTCGCGCGGGGTCCCAGCACAAATGAACTGTGTTTGCAATTGAAACTCGTTATCAGGACCTTCAGATGGATCACCACATATATATGTTTATATGCAGAGATATATTTCGATATATCGATAGTGAGAAATCTTGAATCAATGCGTACAAAGAAGAAGGATTGCCTATGCAAGACCAACCACGTAGATAGCGGTCCAATGAGTTCAGTTCATCCAAATCAGGCTCGTGGGTGCCCAGACCAAGGTGGCCTACAAAATGTTTGACTGCAAACACGATCTGCTGCACAGCTGCCAGGTCTACTGATGATCAACTAGAAGCTACGTCATG